>WIQG01000427.1:0-109518 GCA_014925785.1 Mycena galopus ATCC 62051
TCAAGTCCAATAACTTGAAGCAGTTTACATCCAGATGCCCAGATTTGCCCCAGAACATGCAAATAGCAGGTGGCTGAGCAGGGTTTGTCACAGGAGGCAATGCACATGATGAGGGTGTTTGGGAATCGAGAGTTGCAGCCAATGCAAGGCCAGACAGTTTGAGAGAGTCTCGTAGTTGAGCGTGGTGCATTTTGTTGGTTCGAGGAGTGCTTTCCTTTGTTCACAGATGAACGTAGGTTGCTTAATATAAGATACAGACTCGAAGGTCTGGTGTGGTTTGTTCCGAGGAACGGGTTTTTGCTAACACGTTGGCTTAACAAGCACACAACAATGGTTTGCGGACACAGGAACACAGAACACAGGGCACAGGACACACAAGAACACGTCCACACGGATATTAATCCAAACCACAAGTCACTTTATATCAGATGAAAGAACAGTTGCACTGGGCTACTGAGCTCTCGAGCCAAACCTGTCTACAACACTAATGTGTCTAGAGGCGGGGTCTGCTACTGTACTGCGAAACTGCCTGCTCTTTTATACTACTCTCTTATCACAATGACTAAATAATATTATATACACTGGTCCGTTTATCTGTGAAATCTGACTCGAAATCCCTGCTCAAATAACATTATTGGCTCCCTATACCAGTAGATCAAACACCGGTTCAGACTCGATCAATCAAAGTTGAAATATTATGGTATCTTGGTGATAATGCTGGGTCCGCAACTTGCAGCTCGGGTGACGCTCTTGCCTAGACGTGTCTCTTCTTTATCCTAGACCTATTCCGACTCTCCTGCTGAGGTCGTGGTCTCTTCATGAGCGACTTATACAGTTTGCGGGCACTGTCAAACCCTCGTGGTTCAACTATATTGATCGTGTTTCGGCTGTTGCCATCATTGATCGGACAGCTCCACCTGGAGCGCGCTTTGGCATTGGTCACCTAATTCATCTTGGCCATACTCCGGATCTGCATGGACCTCGGAGCTATAGCTGTTCGGGGTATTCACCGCTTTTCCGTTCTTGGAGCCCTCTGCTAGCATGTGACACACACGTCCACTAATTCCAGGATGTTAAACAGGCAAGCACAGAGGTCTGGAGTCAACAGTAAGAACTCTGTTAGATTGCATGAGAGAGAACTACTTGCCTGGAGTCAACAGTAAGAACTGAAGATCCAGGACAATGCTACTCTACTTATATACCTATGAAGACAATAAGAGTAGCTAGAACAATAAGATGTGTACCAACACAATAAGAACAATAAGAACAATAGAGACGAGATATGTATCAAGACAATAGAGACAATAGAGACAATAAGATCTGTATCTGACATCTGTCAGATATGTATCAGATATGTATCATAAAGGATCAATCAGGATCAAAGAACAAGGATCATAAGGATCAGGAATAGGATCACATAGGATCATAAGTAAGGATCAGATAGGATCAGATAAGTATCATAAGAGCGAGAATGATAGAGTCAGAAACAGGTTCCAACACTCCCCCGGGACGAGACCAGTCTCGCCATTCATCTCCCCCGCAAACCAATCATGGTGCGCAACTTGTCTACAGTGGGACGAGGGAGAGACTTCGTCAGGATATCTGCCAGCTGCTCTTGAGTAGGCACATATTGAGGTGCAATAGAACCCTTGGCCACTTCGTCGCGAAGCCAATAATGAGCAAGGTCAAGGTGTTTCATACGACCATGATGCTCTGGGTTTTTAGCAACTCGAATAGCAGACTGGTTATCCATCAGAAGGGGCGAAGGCCCACACACACCATAGCCCAATTCAAACAGCAGATTGCGAATCCACTTGATCTCCTTTCCAGCTTCCAAAGCAGCAATGTATTCTGCTTCAGTAGTGGAAAGAGAGACAGTGGTTTGCAATTTGCTCCGCCAGCTCACTGGGCCACCAGCCATCATCACCAGATAACCACCAGTGCTTTTTCCAGTGTCTTTGCAGCCACCATGATCAGCGTCAGAGAAGGTGTCAAAGGGTGTTGTGAAGGTGATGGTTTGGCGTGTTTGGAGTAGGTGCAGCGGTAGTCAAGAGTTCCCTTGACATAGCGGAAAATGTGTTTGGCTGCTTTCCAGTGGTCTTCGCCAGGGTTGCAATTAAACCGAGCCAGCACTCCGACAGTGTGCGCAATGTCAGAACGAGTTTGGATTGCCAGATCATCAGAGAGCCAACAGCAGATATGTAAAGGCTGCCATACTTCTTGGCCTCCTCTGGAGTCTTGGCACCCATCTCTTTGGTCAAGATCAGACCAGGCAACATCGGAGTGATAACGGGATGGCAATCAGACATGTTGTACTGCTCAAGCATGTCTACAGCGTACTGGCGCTGCGAAAGATGGATGTCTCCAGTATCAGAGTCGCGCTCAATCTTGATACCCAACAGGAACTCTGTGGGACCAAGATCCTTGACTTTGAATGATGAGCCAAGTTGAGCAATGACCCGGTCAATTTCAGCCTCATCTTTTGCACAGATCATGCCGTCATCAACATACATAGGGAGGATGATGCACACCGTGCCATCAAAGTAGATATAGCACGAGCGATCAGACTGGAGACAGCGGAATCCCATCTCAAGCAGTTTTGCAGTTAGCTTCTTGTTCCATTGTTGACCAGCCTGCTTGAGTCCATAAAGAGACTTGTGCAGTTTAAGAAGCTGGCCATGCTCTCCTTGCGGAAATCCTTCTGGCTCAGTCATATAGACGTCCTCCTCCAGATCTCCATTTAGATAAGCGGATGAGAGAAGTCAATGGAACGAAGTTTAAGATCATGCTGAGCAGCCAGCGCAAGAATGATGCGGAGTGTGGCGGGTTTGAATGTAGGGGAGAATATCTCGTTGTAGTCAACTCCGGCACGCTGTCCACGGCCATCGGCAACGAGTCTGGCCTTATAGCGCTCAATAGAGCCATTAGACCTGTGCTTGATGACAAAGACCCACTGAGAACGAATGGGCTTCACATCTGGTGGTGCATCAACAACATTCCAAGTGCAGTTCTCGAGGAGAGAGTTAATCTCGGAAACTGCTGCTTCTTCCCAAAGGTGAGCATCTGCTCGCCGAAGTGCCTCGTGGTATGTGTGGGGATTGCCGGACTGCACAGCTGAGAATGCCAGCTGTACATGAGGATAATTGGCCGCTCGAAGCAGATAGCTCTTCATGCGCAACAATGAGTGCACTGCCAGGTTTAAGTAGCAGCTCATCATCATCAAGGTCAAAGTCTGCTGGACCAGGTGCAGGATCTGCAGGAGCAGGGGCAACTTTAGGCCCTTTCCACCACTCCCCCGAAGGCCGATGAGCAGTTGTCTGTCCATGAGCACGGCGACGTGCTGGAACACCGATTGGAGAAGGAGGAGGTGGCTGGTCAACTGCAGGCTCGTGGGAGAGCAAATCCGGTGATTGTGAGCGAGTGGATGGCGGTGAATGAGGAGGGGAAGGAGCCGGAGAAGGTGGATTGGGAGTTGGTGCAGGAGGTGCTCGATGAACACCAGAATTGTCCTCATCATCTCCTTCGTCATCGCGCACAACTGGCCCCTTGAACGGAGGAAGATCGACAAAAGGTGATGTAGGATCCTTGGGACAAACTGCCATAAGTTGAGGCTTGTTCCCAGGGAAGTATCGCTCATCGAAGATGGCACGCCCAGATGTGACCATTCGTTTGGTCACAGGGTTGTAGAATGACCAGCCCTTGTATTCAGTGGGATAACCCACAAAGATACATTTCTGGAAATGAATCCCAGAAGCATCCCGTTTATCCTGTTGCACATGCACATAGGCAAGGCAGCCTCACACCCGAAGGTGCGACACATCTGGTTTTGCATTGTACCACAGCTGGTACGGAGTAGTGTCTGCTCCAATACGAGCTGATGGATGCATACTTGCGACATGAATGTAAGCAGCAACTGCAAGCGCCCTGAACGATGGCGGCAGATTTGCCTCATGAAGCATAGCCGTTGTGTGTGCATCCACAGTGCGATTTCCACGCTCTGCATGTCCGTTCTGTTGTGGTCTATTCCTCGTCGAATGACGACGCACAATGCCCTCAGAAGCGAGTTAATTCTCAAACTCCTTAGACATGTACTTTGCACCTTCGTCGTCTTGCAGTGCTTTAATTTTACGTCCAAAGTGATTCTCAACATAAGCTTTGAACACCTTGAACGCGTTGAATGTACCACTCTTGCGCTTCATATGCAATGCGACTTTGAAGCCTGTGTAATCATCAATGAAGAGAACACAATATCTCCAACCCTCTTGAGTGTAGATTGGGTATTCCTTCAGATCCGAGTGTATCAAATCCAACGGAGCAGCTGCACAATGTTCAGTGGAAGGAAAAGGACCTGCATTCAGCTTGCCTGCCAGGCAAGGCTCACAGATTGGATCTGACTTCTGGTTTGAAGTGAGCTTCACACCAGTCACCAAGTCCTTGCTCAAGATCTTTTGGGTGTCAGAATGATGACCCATTCGACGATGCAACAGCGTCAGATCAAGGGGTAAGGTACCAACTGCAGACAATGCTGAATCAGAATCGGGTTCGCCATCGTCTTCTCTAACAAATGACTGGTTCCTCTCATCAATGTCCGCTTCAAAGAGCAGTTCTCCATTTCGTGTAAACCTCACAGTTGAGCCTTCTGTGAGAATGGAGTAGTCATGAACGACAGATAACTGACAGAGATGAGATTGTGAGACAAACGAGGAACATATAGTACATTTGTGAGAACGATGTGCCTGCTATGACGACATCCATGTATGTGCGGCCTAAGCAATGTCCATCCAATCAACTCGGAGAAAATAACAACTCCATTTGCAACTGCAATAGGAACCCTGTGCGGACGAGTGTTGAAAAGTCGCTTGCGCGATCCCGGCAAGTGTGAAGTGCACCCTGAGTCTGGGTTCCATCTTGGGTCAGTGAGTGATGTAGTGGAAGCGGAAAGGACACTTGCATTAGGGGCTTTAGTCGTCACAGGACCCTTTGGTGGTCTGGGCTTGCCAACTAAGTCCAAGAACTTGAAGCAGTTTACACCCAGATGCCCAGACTTGCCACAGAACATACAAATAACAGGTCTCTGAGCAGGGTTTGTCACGGCAGGGCTCCGAGACGAAAAGCGGTGAATATCCTGAGCGGCAATAGCTCCCCAATCCATGCAGTGTTAAACAGGCAAGCACAGAGGTCTGGAGTCAACAGTAAGAACTCTGTTAGATTGCATGAGAGAGAACTACTTGCCTGGAGTCAACAGTAAGAACTGAAGATTCAGGACAATGCTACTCTACTTATATACCTATGAAGACAATAAGAGTAGCTAGAACAATAAGATGTGTACCAACACAATAAGAACAATAGAGACAAGTGTTAAACAGGCAAGCACAGATGTCTGGAGTCAACAGTAAGAACTCTGGAGACGAGATATGTATCAAGACAATAGAGACAATAGAGACAATAAGATCTGTATCTGACATCTGTCAGATATGTATCAGATATGTATCATAAAGGATCAAAGAAGAAGGATCATAAGGATCCGGAATAGGATCAGATAGAATTATAAGTAAGGATCAGATAGGATCAGATAAGTATCATAAGAGCGAGAATGATAGAGTCAGAAACAGGTTCCAACACTCCCCCGGGACGAGACCAGTCTCGCCATTCATCTCCCCCGCAAACCAATCATGGTGCGCAATTTGTCTATGGTGGGACGAGGCAGAGACTTTGTTAGAATATCTGCCAGCTGCTCTTGAGTAGGCACATATTGAGGTGCAATCGAACCCTTGGCCACTTCGTCGCGAAGCCAATAATGAGCAAGGTCAAGGTGCTTCATACGACCATGATGCTCTGGGTTTTTAGCAACTCGAATAGCAGACTGGTTATCCATCAGAAGGGGCGAAGGCCCCGACACTCCATAGCCCAATTCAAACAGCAGATTGCGAATCCACTTGATCTCCTTTCTAGCTTCCAAAGCAGCAATGTATTCTGCTTCAGTAGTGGAAAGAGAGACAGTGGTTTGCAATTTACTCCGCCAGCTCACTGGGCCACCAGCCATCATCACCAGATAACCACCAGTGCTTTTTCCGGTGTCTTTGCAGCCACCATGATCAGCGTCAGAGAAGGTGTCAAAAGGGTGTTGTGAGGGTGATCGCGTGGCGTGTTTGGAGTAGGTGCAGCGGTAGTCAAGAGTTCCCTTGACATAGCGGAAAAGGTGTTTGGCTGCTTTCCAGTGTTCTTCGCCAGGGTTGCAATTGAACCGAGCCAGCACTCCGACAGTGTGCGCAATGTCAGAACGAGTTTGGATTGCCAGATGCATCAGAGAGCCAACAGCAGATATGTAAAGGCTGCCATACTTCTTGGCCTCCTCTGGAGTCTTGGCACCCATCTCTTTGGTCAAGATCAGACCAGGCAACATTGGAGTGCTGACGGGATGGCAATCAGACATGTTGTACTGCTCAAGCATGTCTACAGCGTACTGGCGCTGCGAAAGATGGATGTCTCCAGTATCAGAGTCGCGCTCAATCTTGATACCCAACAGGAACTCTGTGGGACCAAGATCCTTGACTTTGAATGATGAGCCAAGTTGAGCAATGACCCGGTCAATTTCAGCCTCATCCTTTGCACAGATCATGCCGTCATCAACATACATAGGGAGGATAATGCGCACCGTGCCATCAAAGTAGATATAGCACGAGCGATCAGACTGGAGACAGCAGAAGCCCATCTCAAGCAGCTTTTCACTTAACTTCTTGTTCCATTGTCGGCCAGCCTGCTTCAGTCCATAAAGAGACTTGTGCAGTTTAAGAAGCTGGCCACGCTCTCCTTGTGGAAATCCTTCTGGCTGAGTCATATAGACGTCCTCCTCCAGATCTCCATTCAGGTAGGCGGAAGAGAAGTCAATGGAACGAAGCTTAAGATCATGCTGAGCAGCCAGCGCAAGAATGATGCGGAGTGTGGCGGGTTTGAATGTAGGGGAGAATATCTCGTTGTAGTCAACTCCAGCACGCTGTCCACGGCCATCGGCAACGAGTCTGGCCTTGTAGCGCTCAATAGATCCATCAGACCTGTGCTTGATGACAAAGACCCACTGAGAACGAATGGGCTTCACATCTGGTGGTGCATCAACAACATCCCAAGTGCAGTTCTCGAGGAGAGAGTTAATCTCGGAAACTGCTGCTTCTTCCCAAAGGTGAGCATCTGCTCGCCGAAGTGCCTCGTAGTATGTGCGGGGGTTGCCGGACTGCACAGCTGAGAATGCCAGCTGCACATGAGCATAATTGGCCGCTCGAAGCAGATAGCTGCTAGGATCGCCTTCATGCGCAACAATGAGAGCACTGCCAGGTTCAAGTAGCAGCTCATCATCATCAAGGTCCAAGTCTGCAGGACCAGGTGTAGGATCTGCAGGAGCGGGGGCAACTTTAGGCACTTTCCACCACTCCCCCGGAGGCCGATGAGCAGTTGTCTGTCCATGAGCACGGCGACGTGCTGCAACACCGATTGGAGAAGGAGGAGGTTGCTGGTCAACTGCAGGCTCGTTGGGAGGCAAATCCGGTGAATGTGAGCGAGTGGATGGCGGTGAATGAGGAGGGGAAGGAGCTGGAGAGGGTGGATTGGGAGTTGGTGCAGGAGGTGCTCGATGAACACCAGAATTGTCCTCATCATCTCCCCCGTCATCGCGCACAACTGGCAGCTTGAACGGAGGAAGATCAACAAGGGGTGATGCAGGATCCTTGGGACAAAGTGCCATAAGTTGAGGCTTGTTCCCAGGGAAGTAGCGCTCATCAAAGATGGCGCGCTCAGATGTGACCATTCGTTTGGTCACAGGGTTGTAGAATGACCAGCCCTTGTATTCTGTGGGATAACCCACAAAGATACACTTCTGGAAATGAATCCCAGAAGCATCCCGTTTATCCCGTTGCACATGCACATAGGCAAGGCAGCCCCACACCCGAAGGTGCGACACATCTGGCTTTGCATTGTACCACAGCTGATACGGAGTAGTGTCTGCTCCAATACGAGCTGATGGATGCGTATTTGCGACATGAATGTAAGCAGCAACTGCAAGCGCCCTGAACGATGGCGGCAGATTTGCCTCATGAAGCATAGCCGTTGTGTGTTCATCAACAGTGCGATTTCCACGCTCTGCATGTCCGTTCTGTTGTGGTCTATTCCTCGTTGAATGACGACGCACAATGCCCTCAGAAGCGAGATAATTCTCAAACTCTTTAGACATGTACTCTCCACCTTCGTCATCTTGCAGTGCTTTTATTTTACGTTCAAAGTGATTCTCAGCATAAGCTTTGAACACCTTGAACGCGTTGAATGTACCACTCTTGCGCTTCATATGCAATGCAACTTTGAAGCCTGTGTGATCATCAATGAAGAGAACACGATATCTCCAACCCTCTCGAGTGTAGATTGGGTATTCCTTCAGATCAGAGTGTATCAAATCCAACGGAGCAGCTGCACGATGTTCAGTGGAAGGAAAAGGACCGGCATTCAGCTTGCCTGCCAGACAAGGCTCACAGATTGGATCTGGCTTCTGGTTTGAACTGAGTGTCACACCAGTCACCAAGTCCTTGCTCAAGATCTTTTGGGTGTCAGAATGATGACCCATTCGATGATGCAACAGCGCGAGATCAAGGGGCAAGGTACCAACTGCAGACAATGCTGAATCAGAATCGGGTTTGCCATCGTCCTCTCTAACAAATGACTGGTTCCTCTCATCAATGTCCGCTTCAAAGAGAAGTTCTCCATTTCGTGTAAACCTCACAGTAGAGCCTTCTGTGAGAATGGAGTAACCATGAACACGAGACAGATATGTGACAGAGATGAGATTGTGAGACAAATGAGGAACATATAGTACATTTGTGAGAACGATGTGCCTGCTATGATGACGTCCATGTATGCGCGGCCTAAGCAATGTCCATCCAATCAACTCGGAGAAAATAACAACTCCATTTGCAACCGCAATAGGAACCCTGTGCGGACGAGTGTTGAAAAGTCGCTTGCGCGATCCCGGCAAGTGTGAAGTGCACCCTGAGTCTGGGTTCCATCTTGGGTCTGGTGTCACCTTCCTGATGAGCGGTCCTAAATGCCTGGTGATTGGCATAGGCCTGTTCGATATCTGACACCTTGAGATCAGCAGAAGACTGCTCAAATGGTGCCTTGAGGACGGAGAATTGTCCTTCATCAGGAAGGGCCATAAGAAGAACCACAGATTGTAGTTCCTCGTTGGCTTTGGTAAGGTCAAAGTCCGCAGACCTTGAGTCCTTAAGCAAGCGCATAGCAGCAGAAACACGACCAGTGAGTGACAAAAGACTCTCATCCTCCCGAAGGTGAATGGAAGTCAGTGTTTTGTAGGCATTGAAGCGAGCTCCAGCCTTTCTTGGAGCGAAAATAGACTCCAAGAAGTCCCACATAGCTTTGGGATCGTCTTCATGCTGCTTAACGAGGGGCTTGACATCCGAGCCCAACATGGACCATAGAATGCCAGCACACTTCTCTCTGCCTGCAAGATCATCTGGATCAGATGACGTCGCTATGCAGTGGCCAAACACCTCCTTGCGACGCAAATAGGCTTTAGCATCGCTCTTCCAATCAGAGAAGAGTTTCTCCTTGGATAGAACAGGGACAAGAGCAGGGTCTGAGTCAGACATGATGTGGATGAAGAAGGTGAATGCGCAGGAAGATGGGATGATAAGCTAGAACCAACTGCCAGAAATGGACAGATGGCGCCCTCAGGAGTGTGTGTGCGAAGAAGATGTAGGTAGTGTATGTAACTGGTTCTAATGAACACCCAGTTGTAAGGCACTTAGGCCCTAATCCCAGAATCAACGGATTGACTACCGTTTGTTTTCTGGAGAATCAAAGACTACCTCACAAAAGAGGACTTGTCCCAACAGTTGGTGCTCCTATCTACTAAGACTTAGGCACACACACTATAAGGACAGAGAAAGTGACAAGGAAAATGCGCAGATGGAATGGATGAGAATCTCAGAAGTGGTTCCAGAGAGTCAGAGAGCGGGGCCCATAACCTGTTAAACAGGCAAGCACAGATGTCTGGAGTCAACAGTAAGAACTCTGGAGACGAGATATGTATCAAGACAATAGAGACAATAGAGACAATACGATCTGTATCTGACATCTGTCAGATATGTATCAGATATGTATCATAAAGGATCAAAGAAGAAGGATCATAAGGATCCGGAATAGGATCAGATAGAATTATAAGTAAGGATCAGATAGGATCAGATAAGTATCATAAGAGCGAGAATGATAGAGTCAGAAACAGGTTCCAACAACAAGATATGTATCAAGACAATAAAGACAATAGAGACAATAAGATCTGTATCTGACATCTGTTAGATATTTATCAGATATGTATCATAAAGGATCAATCAGGATCAAAGAAGAAGGATCATAAGGATCAGGAATAGGATCAGATAGGATCATAAGTAAGAATCAGATAGGATCAGATAAGTATCATAAGAGCGAGAATGATAGAGTCAGAAATAGGTTCCAACACTAGGGACTAACGGCTCAGCGGACTTCCGGCCCATGATCTCCTCCCTCTTACGATTGCGGTTAGCTCTCTTAATTACGCCATTGCAAACAACATACTGCATTTTGATGTCCTTGGATCGATCATAACGACTGATCAGTTTTAGGATGAACTAGTTAAAATGGGCACCTCAATTACCAGCGAAAAAATTCTACTACCAACTAGACCGGCCAACCCAACCAGTCATGAATAACAGTGGAAAAGAATAGTGTTGTTTTCTCCTCGCTGTTCATGGGTTTTTCAATCCCCAGATAAATGACTTGGTTAGAAGTTACGGAGGCTGTTTGGTGTTGGGGTCGGCCTGTAAGGTAGGTTTGATTCTGTGTCACAACCACGTCTTGTAGCGCAGCTCATATGGTCAGAATAACGCATTAAATGGTGGGCTAATCCTATGGCCTTAATGCGTTATCTCTGGGGAGTTCCCCCACAGCCACAAGACCTCATATAATATGTGTTGGCACCATTCGGCAGCACTGATGGCATTGATGGGAAGTCAGACAGCTTCAAAAACCTAATAATTAACCACCATTTATTTAGATAATCCTGGTTCACTGGAATTTGCCTTGAAATTGATGGCTGTCTGCATTGGGTCGAAAAAGGTGAATTCCGGCAATTCCCGGAATACTGATGGCTGGCCGTTTTGGGTGCATGCCTGCCTTGCAATTGATGGGGTGCATGCATTTGGGCTCCATTGATGGTTCTTTGCTTTAAAAGCCAATATTCATTCTGAAAGTGCCGGCTCTCAAAAAGTATTTTGCATTTTGCAGGCCAGTGAGGCCACCTATTGAAAAACTCTCTAGAGGACTCTTGTAGCCCTTGATAAGCTCTCCAATTTGGTTATAGGGATCAGCCATTTGCGGTGAAATTTTCCTTTTTGGGAAATGAACGCTTTCGTCCCAAAAAGGAAATTCTTGGAAAAACCTGTCCCTCACGCACTTTTCATCCGTTCTTGGTCTTCTAACTTGGTGGGGATATTTATTCATAGCTTCTAAAGCTTATTGGAATGGATTAAACACTATAACAGTGCTGTAATGGGGTGAAAACAACGAAAATAATCAGTTCCATTATTGAGCAGAATAACTTGGAGCAGGAGTGCTGTTTCCATCTCCTGAGGTATGTCCTCATTAAATATGATCACTCCAACCCTCAGGAAGGGTTTAAGAGTGTTATAAAGCAGACAATACAAGATATTCTGCCCATACTGGAAACCATCATTTCTGCTCATCCCCATCATTCCTCTGCAATGGGTACCCGAAGGGGGCACCCCTTGAGCACATTCAACTTGTATATGGTAAGAAAACACTTTATTAGCACTTTCTGGGGTAGGTATCTCAAGATTCAGGCTTGTTATGTTCCATCTCAATGTTCACTTGCTACACTATGCCAGGAGGTTATGGATTAAGGGTTGAGGGTCCAAAGAATATCCTATAGACTATGGGAACTGTTCCTACTCAAAAGGCAGCCATTGTATGGTACTAAACCTCCAAAATGATAAATGTCACTTTCCCCTTACTTTCTGAATTGAGCACTCAATACAATGTATAATCCAAAATAAAGGCTGGAATCAGCCTCAGGCAGTCTAAAGGACCCAGAATATACTTTATTTCACTGGTTTTGGTCAAGTATTGGTGGAGTACTGTTTGTGAGCAACTGGGTTTGGCAAGAGCTTAGTGCGCAAATCTTCAGGATAGTTCAAAACACTATCTGGCCAAATGTTGACCAAAGCTTATGATTTTTCGCATATTCTGGGTCTCCTGAGCTCGCTCTTTCATTCTGTGGTGTTTATTTAGCTTTATCCTATCTTCTAGGTGCCCTATTCATCAAACAAGCGAAAAATGTGATTTCATATTTTTGAGTTTGAGGCCATATTCTGGGGTACCATTAGGTTACAACTCATCAGAAGGGTTGATGAATTCATTGGGATGTTGTATAACTGTTTCCATAACCATGGTAGTATGTATATATGGGGAAGAAGACAGGAATTCACTATCAAGATAAATGATGATATATTGACTTACCTGAGGCCGGATTGTGCCCATTTCTAGCAGTTTAACATGGCATTAACCATCTGAAAATATCCTTATGCACTGAAAGTGATCCAAGGACAGGTAATCAAGCGAAAATGTCATTTCTGATAAGGGTAAAGGGTATTGTTATTTGACATTTATAGGCTGGTATCAGGCAGGGAAGGCCTGTAAACAATCTGAATATATAGTCAGGTGCTATTATACAATGAGAAGAGCTCTACATCCTCAAGATACTGGGCTCTAAGGCAAAAATCATTTATTTCGCTGTTTTCACCCCATTACAGCACTGTTATAGTGTTTAATCCATTCCAATAAGCTTTAGAAGCTATGAATAAATATCCCCACCAAGTTAGAAGACCAAGAACGGATGAAAAGTGCGTGAGGGACAGGTTTTTCCAAGACTTTCCTTTTTGGGACGAACACGTTCATTTCCCAAAAAGGAAAATTTCACCGCAAATGGCTGATCCCTATAACCAAATTGGAGAGCTTATCAAGGGCTACAAGAGTCCTCTAGAGAGTTTTTCAATAGGTGGCCTCACTGGCCCGCAAAATGCAAAATACTTTTTGAGAGCCGGCACTTTCAGAATGAATATTGGCTTTTAAAGCAAAGAACCATCAATGGAGCCCAAATGCGTGCACCCCATCAATTGCAAGGTAAGCAGGCACCCAAAACGGCCAGCCATCAATATTCCGGGAATTGCCGGGATTCATCTTTTTCGACCCAATGCGGACAGCCATCACAATTAAGCCATTTAACCGAAATATTTATTGTTTTGCATGGAATAAGCCTTGCCCGAGATGCCCGGGAAGTGCCTGCCAAAGCCGAGAAATGCCGGACTGATGCACCCCGGCATAGGGAGATGTCTGAGATGTCCGAGATGTCTGTGCCTTCCCTATATGGCTACCCCAGAGATAACACATTAAGGCCATAGGATTAGCCCAGGGGTTAACATATTATTCTGGCCCTATAAGGTGTGTAGCATACTGAAAGCATTGATGATAGGATGTAGAAAATATGTTATCATGTTTATTTTTTCTCTAGAGATTTGATACCTTCTAGTTGGGATCTCGTTGAGTGATTCCTCTGTAGCAAAGATACAGAACCCACTTGCAATATTTGTTAAACTCAAAATTAGGTCAAATGTCATGACCCGGTTTACCTCAAGTGGCATCTCGTTGAGCTGAACTTCTTCATCTGTCAGGGCAAGCTCATCACGCAAGTCAACATTGGGTATGGTGGGATTCCATTTTGGTGTAATACTGTCCATCAATATCTTTCGTTTAATGTCCTCGGGTAGAGGAGTTCTGTTGGATATTGGGATATGGATATCTTGTAAGAAAATGTTAAGAATTTCCCTGGGGTCTAACGTTCAGGTAGCTCTTTTCCAGGAAGTTTGCCAGGATATAGTCCACAAAATAGCACCATAATAGATGATCATTTGTAAGGAGTCACTAATACCCGGCCCGGTATCCGACGGGCCGGACCCATTACCATATCACCATTATGTACATAATCACTATTTGTAGTTCGGGAGCGCATGCGGGGATAAGTTCTTTCCATCCTACGCTGCACTCCCAGAGATCTATTGAATATAGACTTTGGTATAGTTCACTTGGTTGGATTGATAAGTCAACTATCAACAAACCCTTATACTTTTTTGAACTTCCAGTGGCTTTAACAAAAAAGCCCTATATTCAAAAGGTTTCTTCATATGAAAAAACCAATAAAAAGCGGGACTATGTCCAATAATCCCACTCCCGAACCGACTGGCAAAACGGCGACCGCGGGGACCACCCAGTTCGCCTCCGCCAACTCGAACGTTCCCCAACAAGAGCGGGAACAAGCTACTCCCGAGCCACGTCGACGATTCAAGATGCACGTTGACCTCCAAGGAGTCAGCTACCTGTGTGACATGACGACCGGCGAGCGGTATGAGCTGTCAGAAGACGAGATGGAGCTCAACAGCCCCGTCCCGGAAGAACCAAGAATGGCGAGCGACGCTACCCTGTCATCGTCTAGCTCGCTCACTGATCCTTTGCCCCGAATCACGGGCGAAGAGATACTCGCGGCCCTGGTAGCTGATTTGCAGAACGGCCCCCTGACCGTTGAACAGTCAAGACGGTTCAATTCGATTTGAGGGATCAAAGAAGACGCCGGCGCAACTGAGAGGAAGCAGAGCCGCGCCCGCTATACCGACAGCGAAAATGATCTCGGACGCGGAGGCAGCTCTTCGTGGCCAGCCCACCTCGACTGCCCAGCCGGCCGCTCAGAAGACGTTGCAGGTACCGCCGAAGGCTCCCATGAAGCCGACCCGCCAGCGCCGGGTTTCCTTCAATGAACAGTCCCAATTTATCGAGCCAGACCATCCTAGGGTAACGCCGGACGGTTTCTATTCCCCTGCACAACCCTTGTTGCTTTCGCCGAGCGAAGGGGTCGTTGAAGACCCAGTCACCAGAAAGTATTCCGTGTCACGCGAGCAACTCGAGGCGCTCGTCGAGCAGCGCGCGGACAACGTCGCCGCGTCGCGCGCTGCAGAGGTTATGGCTACATTGTCAGCCTCTGGAAAATTCCCACAAGGTAAGGAGTAATTTCCCTTCTCTATCCCTCACGACACGGGCGGTCGCTCGATGTCGCAAGACATTTCCACGTCGAATTCGGTGGCGCTTTCGCGCGCGTACGGCACCTTCGTGTCTGCACCTCCGTGCCTTTGGGTGACGGGCTTTCCCCGGATCCAAAAATTGTTCAGCACACGCATGCCTTCGCAACTGTTGCACAACCGGCGCCTCCGCGTCCGGGTTCCCCTCCTACGCTCCAAAAAACGCTAACGAGCCTTCGTCTCATAGTTGCACTCCCACAAACGCTCGACTTCGGCCCTCCCCTGCGCTTCCCGCAGGCGGCAACTTCGGACACGTCTAGATATATCCAAATGCCAGGTTTTGCGGACAGTTCGACGTCTGAACGGGTCGTGCGCATCAACAACGAACGCCAAATTCCCCTCGTTACATTCCTGCCACCACAACATATTCGCACGAGCCTCAGCAAAGGATGGACGCGCGCCTTTCCCATGGCAGACATTACCATGGGAAAGTGTTCCTCGGCCAATGTCACTTGTGACACTCGTGACGACAAAGTGCCGGTCTACAAGATGGACGGCACGCTGGCGTGGGAGAGCAGCAACAAGACCATCGACCATTCGGTCGACAAACGCCTAAAGGCCCTCGACTTCCAGATGGCGGGCGAGAACCTCGTCAAGGCGGTCCGCCAACACTTTCATCCGACCGTACACGCTTCGCCGATTGCGGACCAGCTGGAAATCCATTTCCAGAACCTCCGCAACCGTCCAGAATTCTTCGACAAGCGACTGTTTCCAAGGATCGCGATGTACAACACCGCTATCCTCGTCGCGTTTGTAGCCAACGCCGACTTCAACCTATCGGTCTGGCAAATTGAACACTGGACGGAGGCTTGCCGCAAGCACGACCAGGAGCTCCTGAGCAAACAGCAGGCGGAATTCTTCGCAAACTTCCCTCCATTGCAGCAGTCCTTTCGGAACGACGACCGGTTTCGGGCCGGCGGCCAGCAACAACAGCAACGGGCATTTCAGCTACAGCAGTCACCGCAGCTTCTACACCAGCGCCCGCAGCAGCGGCAGCAGCACAACGGAGATGCCAAGGACGGCGCCGCGGGTGTCGTGGGCGCCCTCCGATGCCTCCTCTGCGGCCAACGCGACCATGCACACAAGTATTGCCACGCCCCCGGAAAATGGGCCTTCAGACCGCCGACCGGCCGTTTCATCCAAACACCGATCCAAGACATGTGGATCTGCTACGACTTCAACGGCCCAGGCTGCCCTAACCCGAAATGACACAACAATAAAGCTTGCACTTACGCCCACATCTGTACCCTCTGCGGCGCCGGGGCGCCGGGACGCCCGGCTGGAGCACATTCTGCTCAACAGTGCACTGCGGCGTGAAATGTTTCCCATAGTCACACCGCTTAAAGCAGACCGCTGGGAACGGCGGATCGTGGAGGCGGGGTTGACGAAGGAGTTTGGGGATGTTCCGAAAGGCATCCGCCAAGGTTTTCGACACGGCATAAAAGATTCGCACCACGTTACTCACGTATTTATCCCCGACAACATCCAGTCGGCGCTCGAAAATCCTGAAGTAATTGGCAAATACATCGAGAAAGAACAGGCACTTGGCCGCATTTCACAAGGCTACGATCCTCTTGTTCTAGAACAGCTTATTGGTCCATTCCGTTGCTCCCCCGTTGACTGTGTACAGAAAGACCCACCGCACGGCAAATGGAGGATGTTCAACCATCACTCCTTCCCATATAACAACCCCGACGTTCCGTCAATAAATTCCCTCATCAACAAGGACGAATTCCCTTGTGACTGGGGTTCCTTTGCACAGTGTTACCTAATCTTGGCAAAAGCGCCCGAGGGCACCCAGGTACATGTTCCCCACGGCGTCTCATTCGGGGCAAATTATTCTGACAAGTTCTTCCCAGGCGTCAATTTTCGACGTGAAAAGCGCGTTCCGCTTAGTTCCCATTCATCCCGAAGACCGCCCTCTGCTGATGATTTCGTGGGACGGCAAAGTTTTCTTCGATAACGGCTTCAGCTTTGGCTCCCGGAGCGCATCGGGGGTATTTGGCCACCTCGCCGACCTCCTCGTACACCTCCTCAAATTCATGTCTATCGACGAAATCCTGAAATGGGTGGACGACTTTGTCTTCTTCCGCTATCCCAAGGGCAAAGTGGGCGGCCGCTTTGTGTATAAGTACGACGAGAAAATCTTTTTCGAGGTCGCGGACGACCTCGGATGGACGTGGGAACCAGACAAGCACACGCCGTTCTCCCATCTTTTCACCTACATCGGCTTCGATTGGGACATCGAAGGGCGCACGGTTTCCCTTCCCGAAAAGAAACGACTAAAATACTTGGCAAAGCTGGGCAGCTGGACGGCGGGCACGAAGATGCGCCGCAAAGATGTGGAGGACATCACGGGTACTCTCATCCACTGTGCCCTCGTCGTCCCACAGGGCCGCTCACGTCTGGTTTCATTCTTCCGCTTCGGTGCTTCCTTCAATTCAGCGACATCCGTTTTCACAAAATTCGAGGTACCACCAGACGTGGCTTCCGACGCGGAATGGTGGCGCCGTGCCCTATCGGAACCGAAAGTTTCCCTGCGCATCATCGAACCTCCAACCATCCAGCCAGACGAAATCTTCGTGGACGCATCGACAAGCTGGGGAATCGGGTTTGTCTTCCGTGGTAAATGGTTGGCCTGGAGATACAAGGACGGTTGGTTCTCGGAGGGGAGATGTATCGGATGGGGTGAGATGGTTGCCATCGAGCTCGCGCTCCGTACCCTGGTCGCGGCGAAGGTTTCAAACGCCCACTTCAGCTTACGCTCTGACAACAAAGGAGTGATTGGCGCGCTCGCAGCGGGAAAGTCGTACAACACACAAGAAAACGCGATTCTTCAGCACATCCTGCGCATGTTTCATGAGCATTCAATATGGCTCACGATCACATGGATTCCGTCGAAGGACAACCCAGCAGATCCAGCGTCGCGCGGAGAGTTCGGCTCCAGAAAGAATTTATTCGCTGATCCTCCAAAAATTCCGTACCACTTAAAACCATACATTTCGCACTCAGTACAGCACAAAGACCTGTAGTATTACTGTTGTAACGAAACAACATATATTTCTTGGGATTACTGGATGTGCACCCCTACAGATGTGATCACATGTTAACACCAAAAACCTTGCCTTACCTGTCATGTCGCGCGCCACTCGCCTAGTCCAACACGACATTGCCAATGGCCTAAAGCTGCTTGCCAAGAACGGTTGCAACCTCCACACCGGCGGCGTTACCAAGGTGCACAGAAAGCCAAACAGAAGCAAGATTCTTACGGCGGCAGCAACGGAGAAGATCAGATATGCACTCGAACACGCCTGGGCAGAATCTACAGCGGAAAAGTACAGCTATGGCTTAGGAGCTTTTCACAAGTTCTGTGACGCACAGTCAGTCCTCCAGGCACAACGCTTACCGGCATGCGAGGAGTTACTCTGCGGGTTCACGGCATCACGAGCAGGCGAAATTGCGGGCGGCACGGCTAGAGGCGCAATTGCTGCTGTCAAAGCCTGGCACATCATCAACGGGGCACAATGGCAAGGAGGAATTCAACTACGCTACACGCTCAAGGGCGTGGAGAACCTCACGCCAGCGAATTCACGCCAAGACCAACGTCCGCCGGTCACCAAACACATGATAGATATCCTCCAACGTGATCTTGACATCTCGAAACCGAAGGACGCGGCAGTCTTTGCAGTGGCGTGCTGCGCGTTCTGGGGCCAAATTCGTCTTGGCGAGATTCTCTCGGACACTCAAAGCAAATACAAAGCCGGCCGCATTCCTTTGGTTGCAAACCTGGGTGGGGCAACCACGAGGGCCGGCTCTCGTCCACTACATCTTCCGTGGACGAAAACCAAAGGCGCTAAGGGCGATACATCCTTCCTTTGCAAACAAAACGCGCCCTCTGACCCCATCAACGCAACGGACAACCACATTGTGATCAATGTACTGCCAGCGGATGCGCCCCTCTTCTCGTACCGCAATGAACGCGGCAACCTCATTTGCCTTTCAAGGAAGAAGTTTTTGGAACGGTGTAATGAAGTCTGGTCTGCTCACGGGATCCCGTCTTTCACGGGCCACAGCTTTCGCATCGGAGGAACAACGGAACTCCTGCTGGCCGGAGTCAACCCAGATGTAGTACAAGCAATGGGCAGATGGTTATCTGACGCTTTCCTGGTGTACTGGCGTCGCCTAGATATTCTGGCACCAATTCACGCAGAATTTCTTGCAGTTTAAAACATGATTTATATATAAAAAGATTTGAACAGTTCCCAATTGCTAATTTCACGGAAGCAATCATTCCCAGCTCGTTTGGGGTCGGTGCGCGTGCGCCCGGGCTCGCTTGGGCTCGTCGTGGGTTGTTCCCGACGCACGCCACATTTTGTTCCGTGCAGTAGCGTCGCGAGTACTCGCGGCACTACTGCCCGGACCACCCCAAACACTGGCAGCTCCTTCGTACCAAAGAGCTGACGTCTCGTTCCCCTGCTTCAGGTCTCAAAGCACGAAATGAAGGGTTTGAGGAGAGAGGAACGAACAGAGCGAAACATGGTTTCGTGCCGAGACCGGCCCGAGTTCAGACGCTGCGAAGCAAACACAAACACAGTTTGTTTTTGCTCGCGCGTCCGCGACGCGCCGTCGCTGAACTCGGGCTCTCTCTCTTCCCAGAAACTTTCTCGCTTTTCTCGTTAACAAGAGAATCCCTACTGACTACGACAGGGCTGGTAGCCGGCCAGCGATATGAGATTGGGCACCTGTCAGGGTCCCTACACATGCTTAGGGACGAGGTGTCCAACCGTATGGACGCGCTGAGCGAATCAGTAGTAGGAACGTCCCACAAGCTCGAAAGTGCATTGGAGAACAACCTGCGCATCCTTCGTGCGACGGGCGCCACTGACGTGCGGCTCGCGGAACTAGCCGCGTCGATACGCAGCAGCGCTCGCCAACCAGTGCACCCCACTACACTGCCCCCTGACCATGCGGGGCCACTGGCTCAGCCCACTGATATGGAGGAGCAGCAGCCGTCTATTGATCGGGCGCTACCTCCGCAGTGCATTAACGAGCCCAACGAGGACTTTGAGCGACATGCGAGGGCCGCGCTGAATCGTCAAGAGAGCGCAGCCGGAACCTTTCAAGCCACGTGCCCGGCTACACCAAGTGGGCAAGGGTTCATTCGACAAGAGCCCCCCCACCTGGCCAAGCATGCGCAATTTGACGCTATGGAGAGCGCTTCCACCGCTGGGGTTCGACGCACTGCAGCAGCACATGTCCGTGTGGCGCTCATGGGGATCAACCAGTCCCCCTCGGGATACCTCACCCAACCATTGCTGGCGAATGGGCAATCAAACATTTTTGAGATGTTCGCTGCAGAAAAAACGGCGCAGATTTCTAGTAATGGAGCGCCAACTGGGAGAGACAATGGAGGCCCCTCCCAAGGCTCCCCGCATGAGAGACCCCCCGATGTACAAAGGGGAGGATAACAATGAGTCCTTTATGGTGTGGCTCGGTCGCCTAGCCACATTTCTCCAAGGGTACTCGTTGGGGGGGCCCAAATACGATGCCAATCACATCGTGTATCTGAAGTCTGCGCTGGACTCACACGCTCTCGAATGGTTCGTGGACGAAGTCGAACCAGTAGATAGGGATAGTGACATCCCTTATGACTTTGAGAGCATCATTTGCGCGATGCACTGGCGTTTCGTCACGACGGCCACGGCCACCAAGGCCACGAAAGATTTCGAGGACATGAGATACGACCCCATTCGTGGAATTGAGTTCCTTGTGAGCGAATTACGTCGTACCGCTGGAAAAATGAGAGAGCCCCCCGCGGAGTTCACCATTAGACAACGGTTCATGAGGTTGATACCGTCCGACGCGCACGATGAATTGATATCGCGCGGGATGAGGCCGGAATATACCGAGCTCAACATGCTCAAAACTAACGTGCGCGTGTGGATCGAGAGTCGGAGCATGATGAGGGGCGAGGCTGCACGCACAGCCCCCAGGATTGTACAGAGAACGGGCACCCCTCGAGGGGTACCACCAAAAGCAGGCACGGCACGTGTCGTGTCATGGGCGCCTAGTCACGCCACGCCCACTGGGCCCGCGCTGACACCTCTGCGTGCCGCGGCCATCAACCCTCCTCGAAGCACCACCTCCATGAGCGGGACGGCGCGACTGCCTGTCCCCAACGCCGCAAAAACTTGCTTTAGCTGCGGACTCGTGGGTCACATTGCAAGTGACCCCAAGTGCCCTCGGTTCAGCGACTCAGCATCGCGCGCTCCTCGCCCCGCACTACGCGCTGGGCGGGTAGAGTCTAGTTATTCGGTTGATGGCGACGGAGAACGGGACGTGGATCCCAGCGCCGACGAGGGACCCACCGAGGATGAATTGGATGGGACTTGGGGCAGTGACCAATACGACACGGAGGAGCTAGTGGATAGATACAACTACCCAGCCGAGTATAACGACGACCAAGGGGTCGAGGTGGACGACCCAAACGAGGCCCCCGACCTAGACACCCTAATTAATGATGGCAAGGCCCTGGAGATCCGAGTGGGCGTGATGCGCCCCGTATGGCGTTACTTCTCAATGCGTGTCCAGACCACCGACCCTGAACCCAACCGGGTCGCAGCCGTAGCCCATGGGTCACGTCAACTGACAATGGACACCGACGTCACAATATTCGGCGTGCGGGAAGACGGGCACGAATTGTGGACCGCAGACAGCAAACACCAGGCTACGTCAGAGCGCGGCGTGGGTTGGGACACTGGGCTAGTGTCCCACGACCAGCTGGTAACTGCATTCTATGAACAGCATGGGAGCGGCGCGCCCACGGAAGCTGGCGCCCTCGACTTATCGGCTGTTGACGCGACAGGCGCAGAGGAGATCGCGCGAGACGTGTGGCTAGGCGTACTACAAATGCAGCCATTGATGGTAGTCGGGTTCTCCCCTGAATACCTTCGACTTGCCGTCGTTAACGTCGGATCGGAATTGCTCAGATTCGATCGACTGTTCGGCGACATCCGACAAACCATTGAAGATCTCCGCACACTACTACGCCAGCGCCAATTGGCGCGAGTGGGACTGCGCGATCTCCGGTCCCGTAGTGAGGGCTCTAACTCACGAGCCCCACAGTTAGTGGAGCGAGCACTCAGCGCTAACCGCTCCCTCATTAACGACATAAACTTGAGCATTCATGTGCTCGAACACCGCCTATCCCGAGTTGGACGCACGCAGATCTCGCTTGAAGAAGAGGAAACGTGCCAGGCACTCGAGAGGGAGGAATTCAACTCCCTCCTCAACTTATTCTCGCCCCGAGAACGACCAGATGGGGACGCGCCAACTAATCCCCCCAGTTACCCCGGGTCTCCTCATGACTCGGATGAGTACTACCCTGCTGACGAAGGTCCCTTATTGTCTCGCGTCAATCGCGACAACCAGGAAACAACCTCCTCCCCGCCGCCGACTCCGTCAACCCCGCATAGCTCACTAGACAACTCGACTGAATCCAGTGTTACCACTGAGTACGAGCCGGAGACGCTCGCAGCGGCACCTTATGACAGGACCCCTCAAGCACCCCTTGAAGAGGAGGTGATATTGCACTCGGTGGAGGTATTAACTTCACGCAATGCACGGCGGGTAACAACGTATGTTACCCCGATGGGTGAGCTGAGGGTAGCACACTCAGCGCTGCCCCAATACCACCACCTTAACCCGGGATTCCAGGAGGAACACCGTTGCACGATGTCCACGGCCATTGTAGAGCTGGCCGAAGAACGACATCGGTCCCGAGTGTACGCGGACCGTTGGGTGGATTGGGAGTCGGCTCCCGAGGAAAACAGTGAAGGGGAAGTCATTCGGGAAATCAATGGATTTCCCGACCCACTAGACGGGATATTTCAAGGTTGAGGGCTGATATACCATGAAGGCTTAGCATCTCGAGGACCCGATGAGGACGATGAAGGAGCGTGGCCCGGGTTCCGCGCACGGATACTCGCCCAACGCGTTGAACACATGGCGACCGTTAGGCGTCCCCGCATGCTACCATCACCTCAATCCCCGCGTCGGTGGGATTGACAGATCAGCCCACTTGAACCAACAAAACCATCGCTTGCCTCACCGCACTCATAAGCATCGGTGGCAACCAGGCATACGCACTATTTGACTCGGGCAGTAATACTGACTCGATGACCCCCGAGTACGCCCATGCTATTGGCGGCGTACGCATCCCATTAACAGAGCAGGTGACGCTGCAGTTGGGATGCGTAGGCAGTCGATCCAAGATCAGCTTTGGTACTCGAGTTCCAGTGGAGTTCGGCGGGGTACGTGGACACGTCTACTTCGACCAAGTTAACCTTGATCGATACGACGTGGTCATCGGCACCCCCTTTATGAACAAGCATGGATTAATACTCGACTTTGGGACCCGCGAGATCCAGTTCCCAAGAGGCCAATCTATCAAGGCCTTATCGTCGTTAGAGGAAGCCTCGCTGGTGGATACGCGAAAGTCGACAACCACACGTGGGGCGGGTCCTAAGTGACTAGCCCCCCCACACCCGGGCAGTAACCGAGAGCACTGCCCCTCGCCATCGGTGGTGGAGATACTCGACGTGGGGGAGGGCAATCCGCTCCCCACACTACCTTACGATTATCGGTATATATTAATAACTGAAGAAGAATACAATGGGTACCCCACTACCCAATCAGCACCTAAACTGTGGAGAGCTACAGTACTAGAGGTCGAGGACGACCAGGAGGAGCTACTACCCTCCCTACCCTGGTCGTCCCCTATCATTATGGCTCCCGAGGCGGAATGGGGAGTACACTGTAAGTCGGACGCACTGCCCCCGAACTTGGTAAACGCAGATGGCGCTGAGAGTGCCACCTGCCACGATACCGAGGAGGAAAGGCGGAGGGAAGAGCTTCCCCAAACCGACCAAGTGACCGCAGATGAGTGGAAGTACACCGTATCCTTCGGATTACTGTGCGCTCCACGCGACAGGTTCGTCGAAGATCTGGGACACCCACTCGCTCCCATATTACCTGGGCTAATCCCCTGGGACTACGTTTCGTCCCACTCGTCCATTGAGCAAGTGTCCGATATGGGGGATAATGATCCCCATGGTCTATGTGCCGAGGCCATCGAGGAAGCAGTGCGGTGTATTGCATTGCGAAGCGCCCATATTGTGGGCCCCGAAGTAATGGATGGCGAGACTGTCACCCCCCGGTGACGCCGGTCAGCGAGCTAAGGTCCCGATGGATGGCCGCGTGGGCTGATTTAATGGGACCGATACCATTAGAGCTCCCCCCACTGCGGGAGATCAACCATGAGATCAACCTGGTGGATGAATTAGCCAAATATAACTTTCACCTGCCGCGATGCCCTGAGGCCTTAGGCCCCGAATTGCGGGCCAAAATCCAGCGATATACCCAGGCGGGATGGTGGGAAATGACCCCTGTCCCGCAGGCTGCCCCACTACTGTGCATTCCCAAAAAGGACAACAAGCTGCGAACTGTTGTGGATGCACACCAGCATAATGACAACACGGTCAAGGATGTAACTCCTTTCCCTGACCAGGACACAATACGTATGGACGTGGCACGAGCAAAGTACCAGTCCAAAATCGACATGTCGGACGCTTACGAGCAAGTCTGGATAGTGGACCGTGATATCTGGAAGACCGCATTCGCGACTCCGTTCGGGACGGCACTGTCCCGCGTGATGCAGCAGGGCGACTGCAATGCCCCGGCCACTCTTCAACGACTGATGACATGGATATTTCGAGATGTCATCGGAGACTTCATCCACGTATATTTGGATGACATTTTTATATTCTCAGAATCTATAGAGGAACACGAACGGCATCTAGCCCTGGTGTTTTCCCGACTACGGGAACAGAAGCTGTTCCTGAGCAAGAAGAAATACGACCTCTATTCCAGAGACATGGACTGCCTCGGGCATCAAATTGACGATCGTGGGCTACATGCGGATGTCGAAAAGACAACGAAGGTGCTCGATTGGAGGCCACCTCGATCGCTGACCGAGGTACAATGCCTCCTTGGGCTAATTCAATACCTAGCCCATTTCCTGCCAGATGTATCCCACTTCACCTCTCCATTGGAATCCATATGCCGGGGTGGGCAGCCGTTTTCTTGGCGCCCGTTCCATCAGCTGATCGCATAAAAGGGATCGTACAAAAGACTCCCATACTTCGCCCCATAGACATGAACGATACTGACCCGATATGGATTGTCTGCGATGCATCCGTGGTAGGGGTAGGGGCATTATATGGTCAGGGACCTGACTGGCGCACGTGCAGACCAGCGGGATTCATGTCCAAGAAATTCACGGCAGCTCAACGCTCGTACAAAACGTACGAGCAGGAGGCCCTTGCCATGATTGAATGCCTCCTCAAGTGGGAGGACAAGCTTATAGGGTGTAAAATAATGATTGCCTCAGATCATAAAGCCCTGCTCGCGGTAAAAACTGCAGCCCAAAGCGGCCTGAATGGCCGTTTGATTCGATGGGACGAATACATGTCCTGCTTTGACTTTGAAGTTGTGCATGTGGAGGGCGTCCAGAATAAAGTGGCCGACTGCTTATCTCGATACTACGAGAATGATACAGCCGATGACCACTATGAGGACTTTGAATACGTCACAGCGGACGCCCGACTCGACCTCTCGCTCGAGTTCATGACTCGACTACGTGAAGCCGAGCTGAGGGACATCAATATCGCGCTACTCGCCCGACGGGTATTACAACCCGTAGAAGCCCGAGTAGCGGAGGCCAAGGAGCTGGCAGTGCATGCTGAAGTCATGGCTAACAAGGGATTCGACACCACTGCGATATCCCTGTTGGACGCTCTACATGCCGACAAACCCAAACGGGTTCGAGTAGAGGGCAATAAGGACTTCGTGAACGCCATGAAGGCGGGGTATGCTTGCGACTCTGTACTGTCAAAGGTGATGACGAACCCTCTGGGATACGCCCAATTCTCCATGAAAAACGGGCTTCTGTACGCCCGAAACACCGCTGGTAGGGAATGCCTGGCCATTCCCCGTGACATCCAGCTGCATGGAAAGCGCAAGCTCACGGAGATCGTGATAGACCAAGCCCACAAGATGCTGGGCCATTTAGGTGACAAACGCACCGCGGAGTATGTACGGCGTTGGTACTGGTGGCCCAAGATAGGCGTCGAAATCGCGGATTTCTACGGGGGTTGTGTAGCCTGCAAGATGTCCAAGGGTGACAACCTCGCCCCGGTGGGATTATTACACTCACTTCCTATTCCCCGACACCCATGGGACTCGGTGGGAATGGACTTTGTCGGTCCATTCCCGGAATGTCTTGGCTACAACTACATGCTAGTTGTAATCTGTCGCCTCGCAAGCATGATATTGTTGATACCAATGAAGGTGACGGACACCTCATCTGCTGTGGCCTGGTTGTTTGTGAGGGACATCGTGCGCTTGCATGGCGTCCCGTCATCTATAGTATCTGACCGTGATGCCAAGTTCACCTCCAAATTCTGGAGGGAGCTACACAGGCTCACGGGGACGAAGTTACTCATGTCAACATCATTTCATCCACAAACGGATGGGGCGTCGGAGAGGGCCATACGGAATGTCACGCAGATACTGCGTTCGACAGTTGACCCCACTCAGCGGGACTGGGTTTACTTAGTCCCCATGATTGAGTTCGCGATCAACTCTAGCATTAGTGCGTCCACTGGGTTCGCACCATTCGAACTCAATTACGGGTATGTGCCACGGATGGGGGGCATAGATTCCGAACCTACGGAGTATCCTGGGGTTCGGGAGTTCGTCGACAAGGCACTAGCCAACATCGCACTGGCACACGATAATATCATCAAAGCCCGAGTTCGGGTGACGTACTATGCGAACTAGGGCCGACGGGTGGAGATACCCTATGACGTGGGGGATTTGGTGTATCTGTCCACCAAAAACCTCAGCTTACCGAAAGGTAGGGCCAGAAAACTGGCCCCGAAGTTCGTGGGCCCCTTCAAAGTAACCGAAGCACACCCCGGAATGTCCAACTATACATTGGAGCTGCCAGAGGAGCTCGTGCGGAGGAAGATCTACCCGAAATTCCATAGTTCCCTGTTAAGGGCGCACGAACCCAACGACAACACGATCTTCCCTAGTAGGGAAGTGCAGCGCTTCTACGATTTCGGGATGCCGGACGACCAGGAATGGCTCGTGGAGGAGATAGTGAGACATGAGTGGGTGGGCAAGCACATGAGATTCTGGGTAAAGTGGACAGCGGGCGATTTCACGTGGGAATCGCCCGCCGCGCTTGATGAACTGACCGCGCTCGACGACTATTTCGAGGCACACGGGGTGACTCGATGGCAAGAATTACCCTGGGTCAGGTGACCGCGTCACTGTGTAGCATCAGTGACGTGGCCAAACATCTCGGCAAAAATTTTCCCAATTTTCTTCTCCATCCCCATCATCCCGTCTGCAGGACGGGATGTCTGGTCCCGACAACAGAATCGTTAAATCACCCAAGAACGTATTTTACTTACACCCTGACGTGGGGAGCCGATGGCTGGGACCCACCGATGATCGTGTCTGGGTCCCCGCGCTGGACTGACCCGAGGGGTTGGACCCACCGCCCGACCCCGAAGCCGCTCCGGCGACGACAGTGGGCGCGTGCACACCGCACACCCCGGATATGGTGGGAGGCCAACCGGTGCCGCAGTACACCACAGTCCCATCGCGTGATCCGCTGGCGTACCAAGGCCCCCAACACTGCGATTATGGCGAATTCTCAAGGGTCACCGGACCGTCCCTGCATTTCCGAGGTGGACCACCGCCCACGAGGAGTTTGGAGTTGGACCCACGGGCTCGGGCGCACAGGGCCTATACTGGGCCCTTCGCGAACACGATGCGCCAACGCGACCTGGGCATTGCGCGCCGACAGGAGGAGGAGCGCCGCCGCAACGACGAGGGCTGCCGCCGCCGTGATGAGACCACCGCGCGCAGGTACAAGGGGAGCGGGTACTTGGGGGACCCTAGCGATCCCCACTGCGATGAACTCCCCTGCACAACACTGGGCGGCCCGGACCGCGCACGAGAGCACTACTTGCGCGAACGGGCGCTACACTCGCGTGCACCACCAGGCGCCAAAGCCAAGATACTCCCGACTCGCCCTGTGCCGGACGTAGACCGCGTGCTGCACCGCCCCGATGGCCACCCTGTGCCCCCAGTAGGAGCGACCACCGACGAGGACGAGAGTGACTATGGCAGCTCGGGGGGTGAAGATACAGCGGAACTCCAGAAGTTCCGCACCCGCGAGCACGATCGCTTGGCGAAGGTCATTAGCAAAAAGTGTGGCACACCAACTACAGATGCATTACCGAGAGCGCCGCGCAACGCCGGACTGTGGGGGGACCTCTCCATTGATGACGTCCCCGGCACCCGCAATCTGGTGTGGTGGTGGAGCCACGGGTGCCCGCAAGCCTGCGCGTACGGTAAATTCATCATGACGGTGTACGGGAACGACCAACTGAGACGCCGTTCCGACGGCGTACAATACATCCTGCACCACGCCAACGCAGCGAACCAGAGTTACCTCGGTGCAGCCACTGGGGACTCGATGCCGATATCACGAAGGGACCCCAATACTGTTCCCCGTCAAGTTCGCCGTAAATGGGCGAAGGAGCGCCTGCGACGTGAGGGAGAGGCCCGGACCGAGACGTTGATAACGTCCACAACGGAATCATCACTCGATTATGACGACACGATGCCGCCTGCTGTCGCACCGAACCCGGTGCCGGCTGAACCGATGGTACAATCATATTCGGGCTCCTCGCCCGCCCCGCCCCCTAGCCCTGACGCCATGACAGCACACTGGTTGGGCCCTCAGATGTCACTACACGACGCGATGGCACATGCAGCGACTGAACGCCCGTCCGAATGGGTGCGAGGCATGCGCACCACGGCTGGGGAGTGGCCCACAGAGCACACTCCCGTGGGTACATACCCTTTGGCCAGCGACTTAAGGGCGGCGCGATTGCTGCACTTTCTGGCCCCAATCAATCGGGATGCAACACACCGGGTGGCTTGGATGGAGTCGGTCTTGGGGGATTCTCGGTGTGGGGGTTATTCGAGCACCACATCCAATTGGGCGCATGGATTCACACTGCGCACGAGCTGGAACACTATCCATTTGACGCGACCAATATAACGTACTCCCAGTCCATGCAGTGGGTGCACGCCCACGGGGTGGACAGGAGGTCGGTAGCTGCACAGGAGCTCCACGCATTCGCGACATCTTGGCGGAACTCACGCGAAGGGTTGCCGACCACCACTGGCGAACATTTCTCGGGTCACGACATCGAGAACCAGGAATCGGTTCTTCGTTGGGACATCGGTCACATATCCAGTTGGGCCACGCTTTGGCATGGCCTCGTGCGCAGTGGAGTGACCTCACTGACTGACCGCTGCCCGGCCGATGGTGTTAGATGTGAGCAGCAACAGGCGCGGAGAGGAGAGACAGCCGAGGACGCGGATATGACAGATGCGGAACCGGTGCAAGGGGCGCCCCAGACGGCACCCCAGCCGGCGCCCGAAGATGGCGAACTACTAGGAGATGAGGCCCCTGCGGCCCCCAGTGGTGGTGACGCGACGGCATCAAGCAACGGGGCGTGAAATGTGCTGGAACGAGACACTCGACGGGACTGGGACATGGACGATCCCTGCGGCGCCAAAGTAAAGGAGTTGTGGACAATTTCTTGGGAAAATTTGCATCGAGCATTGGGAACACATCGTTCCCGACCATACTTTGTATTATAATCTCGGACTCGCGGACTCGTCCTGGGGGAGGGGTGTAAGGAGTCACTAATACCCGGCCCGGTATCCGACGGGCCGGACCCATTACCATATCACCATTATGTACATAATCACTATTTGTAGTTCGGGAGCGCATTCGGGGATAAGTTCTTTCCATCCTACGCTGCACTCCCAGAGATCTATTGAATATAGACTTTGGTATAGTTCACTTGGTTGGATTGATAAGTCAACTATCAACAAACCCTTATATCATTCCCTTGTGTGAGATAAGCTTGTAGATTCCAAAGGTCAATTGCTTCATTTCTTGCCAGGATGTCAAGAATGTTCTTTCCGCCCTCAAGGAGGTCAAGACTCATTGTCTCATGAGCCATGTGAGCTGGCTTCCCTTCCCAAAGGAAGATGTGTTCCATTTGTATCAATGTCTCTTCAATCTCCTTTGGCATGCCTTGTACTCTGGTCAAGTACTGGGTTCTACCTCTGATGACCATGTTTATGATGTGTCGCTTGCCCTCAAGACTCGGTGTTGTAGTTTTCCATCCATCTAGGGCGCAATTTTTTCAACCACTGTTGGCCAGGGTGTAATGTAGGGAACCCTGTTCCCAATCCATGCACCTAGTATTCGGCAGGTCTGTCCATCTGGTAAGATTTTTAATGGACTCCGAGATGTGACCAATGTGGCTGTAGTTGTTGATCCGTCTTTCACGCAACACTTTTGCTCGATACTGAGAACTTCCAAATAGAAGGATTACCGGCTTATTTTGATTAAATTTAGCTGTTGAGGCAGCACACCACAGGCTTAAAATTTCCCAAAGGGTATTTAGTGAGTCCTCAGATGAAAGATATATTGAGGTATCATCTGCAAACAATGACACTATCAGGTTTTGGTTAGTTCCTGGTAGTCACACTCCTTTGAGTTTTGAAGCTCATATTAAGCAGGCCAGGGGTTCAATAGCCAGATTGAATAATAAGCAGGACAGTGGATCCCCTTGTCTCACACCACAAGTGACTGTGAATGGCTCACTTACTTCACTGTTGATAATAACCACTGTCTCGGCATTAGTATACAGTGTCTTGATTGTGCTGCAGAATCTTTCGGGGAAGCCCATCTTGTGTAGAACACATAGCAAATAAGAGTGGTTGATCCTGTCATATGCCTTCTCCTGGTCAAGGGCCACTAGAACCCCATCATCCTCTGTGGTGTCCGCATAGTTCAGGAGGAATTTTGCAAGTTTTACCTGGTTCTTAATCTTCCTGCCTTTCATGAATCCCGCTTGGTTGGGATGTACCAGCAAAGGGGCGACATTCATCAACCATAACGAGTATCCCTTCGTCATTAATTTGTAGTCACAGTTGAACAGTGTTGCAGGACGAAAGTTGCTGATTAAGAATTTGTCTCCTTTCTTGAAAATTGGGCACAGCCATCCGGCATTAAATTTACATTTTTCAACCATGCCATGATCCTTAATATCTGCATACAGCTTTGTGAGAAAACCCAGCACATCGAATAGGCTTAGGTCATTTGCCTTGCCTTGTTGGTATAGAATGTCGAGGAGTTTGTGTAGAATTCAAAGGGAATGCCATTGATTCCAGGGGCCGTTCCGTTGTTTGAGAGCCTCAGTGCTGCCCTGATATTGTCATTTGTCAGTACTTTGTCCAATGCATTGAATTCAGATTCCGAGAGGTGTGCCTCACACTTTTCGAGTGTAATTTCAGTTGCCATAAGTCTCCCATATTCATTGGGTAAGTCCCGGGATTGAATTGAGTCGTGGTAGTCGCGTGCCATCTTTGCCATTTGTTTTGGCCTCAATTTGTAGCGTGGAACATCAGGATTTGGGTTTCCTTCGACTTTCAGTTTGTGTATTGATTCTTTGACATGGTAGCCTTTGGCAGACCTGGTCCAAGATTTTGTTTGCAAGTTTTCGCCCTCAACATCAGAGACCGCTTTTTTCGTTCTGAGTCTTCGCGTATCTGCTCTGCAATTTTCTATTCCAGCATATGGGCAGCCAGTGACCGGTCTTCAGTTGGCATATCCTGATCATGAAGCACAATATTCAACTGGGCCTTCCAGGCTCGTATTTTTCTGGTTGAATCATTGGTGATGAAGCGTGAGTAGTGCTTCCCATACATTGTTAAATCTAGCTTGAATTTGGCCCACAAGGTTTGAATATTATTTCTGGAGTTGCGTTCCAATCTTTCCAGGCTTTCATGGTCACTAACCAGCTGTGCCGCCAGCACCTGAACACAACTTATGAATTTTGGAGTCTTTAGCAAATACAACGGCATTGACCACCTGCTGGGACCAGGTTTCTCATCTTTTCTACACATTAATTGGGTTATTAACTCTTGACAGAGCAATATTTAATTTCCCAACCGCGGAAGTGTTTGAACTGCTGGTTGTCGATGTTGAATCAGTCAAGCTGTGAGTAAGAATCATATGTCTGTTGAGTCTCTTTATTTGTCTGATGTTGAACACAGGTATAGTCTCATGTATCTGGGAAGGTTGCGCACCATCCATCCTTCCAACGGAATAAAATTTTCAGTCTCTTAAAGCTTTCAGGGACCACCTCAGCAATTCCTGAGTTTCGATCCAAGGGGTCCTCCACAAAATTCCAATCTCCTAATGCAATTGTCGGGAATGGGAGAGTTTCGTCCTTGGCCCATATTGTCCAAAGTTCTTTCCACATTCTATCCCTCTCATCTGGGCGGTTGGGTGCATATATATTTAAAATGTTCAATGATTCACCATTATGCCATGGAATGACAATCATAAAGGCCCGTCCGGGAATCAGTTTATGTTTGCAAAAATTTTCTGTGTCCACAAATTTCTTATTCAAGACAAAGGCCACCCCTGCAGTGGAGCATGGCTTCTCTGGGTGGGCCGAGTGGTAGAGTTTGAACCATCGGCCAAAGACATTATTAAATTGAGTAGCTGATTCAGTGTCAAAATGAGTCTCTTGCATGCCAAGGACACCCAAACTATTACTGTCAATTGTGTCCTTCAAGAATTTGAACTTGTGATTACGGTTGTGCATTGAAATAGCAGAGTCACAACCATCAATATTCAATGAGCCAATTGTTAAATTTGAGCGGGTGAATTTCCCGGATTTTAGAACTCGGGGAGGCTTGTGTCTCTGTCAAATGTGTATATTATCATTTTCCCAGCTAGGGATGTTAGGATCATTTGTCACACTGTCAGATGCGCCAGGTTGCGAATTTTCTATTTTTTTTTTTTTTTTTTTTTTTTTTTTTTTTTTTTGGTGGTACGTTACACCGTTAGGTGCTGTGATCTCCGGCAACTCATAAGATGAGCCCCTTTGATCCGTAAATGCCTGAGGAACAAATATTATGACCCCAGAACCAATGGCAGGAATGCTTTTATGCACGAACGGCAAATGCCGAACAGTGTGGGACTCAACCGTGTCCAATGACGGTAATACCCACTAAACCTCCAAAATAGTTTTGTTGCTTATACTGGGGTTCGAACCCATGCAAAATCATGGCCCAGTGATCTCTAGTTTACCTGGAGACCAAGGTGCATGGATAACCACTCAGCCATGCAACCTTGCGAATTTTCTATTGAATTGTCTGATGTACATATCTCAGAGTCCATGTTGTTTGTTATATTCGCTTGTGTGTTATCGTCATTTGAACACGGACCGTTGACCACCTCATCATTGCCCATATGTACATCAGACCGTTGGTCTTACCTTCAACAATATTTGTCGGTTGAAGCATCTCTGGCTGGAGAAATACCCCCTGGCTGGGATGCAAGTGCCCAGTCAGAGCACGAATACTGGGAAAGGTATTGACCCACTGCTCTTCACTTTGTTCTGTAACAGCCAGAGCAACAGAACTGTCACAGAAGGGGCCACTTGTGTGGTAGCCAGGGATAGACCCCCGGGTACCCTGACTCCTGCTGATTTCACATTCTGAACTCGCAGCCAGCAAGCACTTGCAAGAGGGAGATACCACTTCCCTGGAACCCTCCCGTGATCCAGGAGGGCCTTCGGTATTAAATTTGGCTTCATTTGGGTGTACAGGCATATTAAGGTGCGTTTAAGGACCGCCATCACCGATGGATTTGGTGGGCATGGTAAATTCAGCTGCTGTTACGCCCGTGCAACTCCAGGACCACTCCCGACCACATCCGGCTGCCTCCGGCCTAACCTCCGGCATTCTCCGCCACTTCCGGATCTTCATCCGAACCCCCGGTCCCCCTGATCTCCGTCTTCCGTCTTCCGGCTCTGGCCTCGGAAGTATCACGGAACTTCCTCGAACTCTCCACACGACACCAAGTCCACGCGGTGTCGTATCTGATGGTTTCATCAGTCATCCGACTTACCATCACATCCTATGTCCTTATGCACTATGCTCCACATGCTTTCCTTTATTGTCCTTATTGTTATACGACTTATCTTATTGTCTTTTAGTTACTTCCCTCCGCATCCGGACTTGCCCCGTAAATATTATAAATACGTAGTACAGTCTTGGATGTACCTCAGTTTGATTATAAAACGTTCTTCCGGTCTATTCCCCTCCGGATCTTCATCCTAACGTTGTTTCTGGTCCCAACCCACTTCCGGTCTAACTCCCGAACTTCCGATACTTCCGACTTAACATTGTAACGTTGTCTCTGTTCTTCGGATAACTCGTCCGGTAGTCTTTCCTTACTTCCGCCTCTTCCGGCTTCCTTGTCTCGACAACCTACCTTCGTCCGACGTCCGGACGTGACCTCCGTCCTTCATCCGATGTCCGGACTTATTCCGACTTCTTGTAGTCTCGGCTTCAAACCTTGCCTTGACTCCGGCCTTCCGGATATCCGTCCGGCCATCCGAATTCCCGTCCGGCCTTCATCCAACTCGTCCGGCCTTCACCTTACTCGTCCGGCCGACGAGTGAAGTCCTTTGATCATCTTCGTTGTCATTCTTCCCTATTCAAGTTGCCAGCAGTACAGTCCCCACTCACCCTTAACCCCCTGTGGTGTAGTGGTTCCGATATCCGTAGTTCCGGATCCCACATCACTGACCTCCGTTAACTTCCGCACTTCCGTTAACCTCCGTCGAGCTCTGTCCTCCGGCCTTCCGTCCTTCCGGCCCGGACATCCTTCCTCCGGAACCTACCTCCTCTCCTCCTTTCTTTCCTCCTTTCTTCCGACACGGATATAACAGCTGCCATGCAGGGAATAATGACCTCTTACGTATAATACGAGCGGGAATTCATCATCAACAAACTCGAAATTGACTTCTGTCAAAATAGCAGGTCAGCCGCTGTTTCATTGCTGTCATTCTGATACAGCAGAAATGTAACTCCCGCATAGGTAGCACTCATCGGGACATCACAGAAAAATTGGGGTGGCTCCATGGATTGTCAGTATGGTGCATGCTTAGAAAAGGTGACAGTGCTCCTCCGCATCGCCAAATGTTGCGCAAAATATTAACAACCTAATATGTAGTGGAGTGAATGCTAACTGACACACTAGAGCTTCGAAAATCTTTTTATACAAAAGACAATGATTAGTGATAAGTAAGCGAGACAAATGCTCGGACAAACATTCAGACAAACATCAATCAGGTGGCTGTGCTCATGCTCCTATCTGCTCAGTTTGCGCGTAACCGGTCAACACTGCTCACTGGCTGTATTCTGGACAACAAAAGATCCTTATTTTCTCTTTCCTTGGTCATCAGTATATGATGTCCTAGCCATGGGAACCCTCTAACCTCTGAACTTCTCTCTGAATCAACTTCACAGTCTTCACTTGAATTTTGCATCATGACTTGAAGATGCACTCAATTAATCTTTGAGGAACTATTTATTTACTGATTTTTTAATGCTGGAATCCATGAAATCCCTTCCTCAAATGCTCAAGTTCTCTCTCAATTCTGTGAATTCTCCCTCAGCACTACATTAATATTGTCATTTTTTGATTCTGCATCAGGATCATTGAACAGCAACAATGACCCTCTGTAGGCAACTTGGTTGCGTATTTTTTGGGGAAAATTATATGTACAAAATTCCTCAGTGTGATCTCACAAGTCCAGAAGAGAGTAATCTGGGATTTGTCAAGGTGACTAAATTCAAATCCCAAGATAGCAAATTACTCAAGTCTCACTGACCTCCTGTTTATGCAAGAGCAACTAGCGGCGATCCGGCAGCACCCTGATTGATTGTGCACATATGTGGAGCTTCCTGTCAGCGTTTGTCATCTGGGACCATCAAGTACATGCACACCTGCGCGCTTGAAACAATTCTGGAACTCAACTAAGATCAAGTTGGTCCTGCCTTCTTGAGGAAATTTTTTGGGATCAGATGTGTAGACACCATGGTAGGTAAATATTTCTGTTGAGCTGACAACTATTTTCATTCCAAGGGGGACTTGGAGCCAGAATCAAGAAACTGATCCTGTCTTTTTAGTAGTTCTTTCGAGCGTGAATGAAGGCAGCAGAAATCAAACCGCAAGAAATCTGTTGCAGTAAGTATGAATCTATGAAGCTGAACCAGGAATACGGGGGACAGGAGGAACCAACTGCAGGTTGGTGACGAGTGTCCACTTTTTTTCTTTGTCTTCTTGCAATTGCTGGTCAGTTTCAAACTGAACTGGGATTCACATGCTCAACAACAATCTGCTTTCATCTTGAAGACAGGGACAGGAGGAATCACCACAACCAGAGTTAGATGAATTTAACTTGATTTATTGAAATTCTGAATCCTTTCAACCCAATGACTTGGTGGCATAAATACCACAATTCCGTTGCAGAGCACAGGTTCCTGCTAGTTGCCAGTAAACGAATGCTTGATGACATTCTGGCCTGTACATAAGCCAATCCAATACACATGAAGAAAACAAACTAAGTAGTGGACCAAAAATAAGGAGAATCAGTATCTAAGGCATCGGGCAAAGTCGCTAGCCCACAGATCAGCTGTTCGAGCACATGATAGTTTGGAAGCAACAGAATCCGAATATGTTCCGAGTAGAATAGCCATGCTATAATTTTAGGTTTTCGGACGGGAGGGTAATGCCGTGTGCACCTCGAAGATAGGCAAATACCTGAGGATGGAACGGTTGCACATTCCGAAAAAAGGCTCAAGTGCGTGTGAACAGTCGGGTGGAGGGGCATTGTGGCGGCAAGCGCGGTCTGGGTGTGCACCCGCTTGTTGACATGTGATCAAAACACGTCTCCCAGTCTCGGAATGCATGCACAAATAACACTAGTCCCTGGAGGGGGGTTTGAAACTGTTGCAGACACTTTGCGATTGTCGCAAACACTTTGTATAACACCAAATATAATATCTTCACTTCCTCTTGGTCCAAGTCTAGCTTCAGCCCGTCTAGGCGGGGTCCTAGGTACTGTTCAGTTATTCGAGGAGTCTCCATCGAGGAAGAACAACTCTAGCTATGTGACTGGTAGTTATCTGTTCGAGGCTCACAGTAACTGCTCTGGGATGTTTGCATGCTGCTTTCACTAGTCGAGATCACAAAATTGCAATCTTTCATGTGTAGCTATTTGCACGGCTTATCAACGTGGGGTATGTTCATATTTTTTGTCAAGGCTTTGAATCCTGCTTTAACTTTGGAACCGTTGTCAGTGACGACCTTTCGAGGGCATCTGTACCGACAATAGATGTACACCCAGAAGAAATTCGCGAGATCTGCTGCAGTCTTGTTTTCAAAATCTGTGCTTCGCAAGTCCCTGACAAAATTATCTCGGGCTGCCACAATCATTTTATATTTGTGAGTTGACTCTGGCATCATCGAGTTGAGTTGAGTATTCTGGGCTGTACTGTAGCTGGCCATAAGAGTTATGCAGTAGTACTGACTACAATGAGTCTTGGGTTTGTAACATACAGTAATTCGAGGTATGAGTATGAGAGCTATTACAGTAAGAGGTGACAGTGAGAGAGGGAGGAAAGAAAAAAGAAAATGTATGGTACATCTAGGGAAATCGTAAGGGGTGTGTAAAATATATCTGATGGGGGATGGGTGTCGGTTTTGGTTATAGAGCTACAGATCAAGGGTTGGGGTTTGAGTTATCTAAGTAATTAAGTTCAGAGATATGTATAATAGGGAGAGAGAGAGAGAGAATCAGGAAAGTAGAGAGGTTATCACACAAAGCGATTGGTTTTGTTGATGAAGACAATGATGGGTAGGACCAGATCACAGTGTCCTAGCAGCGTGCAAACATCAATGGCTCTGAGGATGCCCGCAGCATACGAGGCGCGCTGTAGGGCTGGACGGAAGGCTCATGCAAATGAGGTAGTGTCATGCACCTTATCACTTCACTCTCCTGTGTTGTGTTTACTGAAACCACCACATTCCATCACATTGACTCCACCGCCCTTGTCAGGCTTGGATCATTTTCCATTCTGTCCTCGGATTATGTCCTCCTCCAGACCTGGTCATAACACACGGTGAATATACTCATTAGCTGCCTGAGCGGTGCTGTGTCCAGGGCGTCCGCCGTACTGAGAGCTCTCGATGAAGCCTACGGATTCAGCATCAAATGAGAGACAATCAGCGATGAGCCGCTTGAGGGGCTTTGAGAGGATAGGTTCGAAGTTTTCCGGTTTTCGGGACCGGAGCAGCAGTATTGGCCTTGTACAAGGTCAGTTTGGTGCCGAGGACCATGGAGGTGCAAAAGATGGGCCGTATCCAGGTACAGAGGACAGCAGCTCATTTAGTTAGGACTTCGCAAAGTTTTGTGGATGTAGTCTAGAGGTGCTTCGCGAAGTTTTGGGGTCATATGCCAAGGTTATTTAAGCGCTATTGCGGCCTTTGGGGACATTTGGCAAGGCCAGAGCAAGCATCAAAAGCCATCAAAATGATCAAATTCTGCTGCCGCTGATAGCTGTCATCTGTCAATAATAGGGGCTATTTACAAATCAGGCTACCAAAAATTGCTTGAAAAGCACCGCGCTCGTGGCCCGCCCAGCGCACACGCGCAGTGCTCCTCCTGCTACTACTGTACACCTTAGCTCCCAATGCTGTGTCTGCACCTCCTTGTTAAACAGGCAAGCACAGAGGTCTGGATGCAAAAGTAAGAACTCTGTTAGATTGCATGAGGAAACTACTTGCTGTTAAACAGGCAAGCACAGAGGTCTGGATGCAACAGTAAGAACTCTGTTAGATTGCGGGAGGAAACTACTTGCCTAGATGCAACAGTAAGAACTGAAGATCCAAGGCAATACTACTCTGTATATATAGAGGTAAGAACAAAGGGAATACCTAGAATGGAAACAAAGGGAACACTATAACAAGATACAAAGGGATATCCAAAATGGGAACAAGGACAAGATCTGTATCTGATATGTATCAATCAGGATCAATCAGGATCAAAGAAGAAGGATCATAAGGATCAGGAATAGGATCATAAGGATCAGGAATAGGATCAGATAGGATCATAAGTAAGGATCATAAGAGCGAGAATGATAGAGTGAGAAACAGGTTCCAACACTCCTTTACCTCATCCCTGCCTCCCCACCTTAGGAAATGCCCGCAAAAAATACCAAAAAATGCCCAAAATATTCGTTATATTGTTAGAATCGACAACGTCAGTATAAAACCGAACGAGGAGGACGACTAAGAGAGTGTCTAGCTCGTAGTTATAAAAGGGTAAATTGTTGTATTCGAGGTTCTTCCTCGATAGGGAAGAACCTTGTCGAGGGACACTACTTATACAATACATGCGGGCCGTACGACTAAGCTACTATGAGTAACCGGTTAGACTACCGAAGTCCGTTTACCCAAGCTGAGGTGCCGATACTTCTAAGAAGCGCTACTACGTCAGACTTCGTACATATGTCACAATACAATAATATCCGTATATGTAATGGTCTGAATCAATCGCGGAAGGGGAAACTAAACTAAACGCCGATGTCCAATTCCCATGTTCAACATATATATCCCAAAAAACACGCGTGCCCGGATAATTGGCACCCCTTATTAGGCCCTGCGGGCTGCTCCACGATGTGCAGGGTGGGGCTTGGGGCAGGCATTGGCAGTTGCACTTCGGGTGTGTCCCGCCGCGCTTGCGCTGGTGGCTGGAGGTGCCACATTGACCGCCTCCCCATCTTCGGGTGCGTCGGGAAGGCCTTCTGGGGTTCCGAAAGCTGGATCGGGTTGGGAGGCTGTGCTCGCCGTTTTTTTTGCATCACAGCTTCGGCTGTGGGGGGGAGGGGGGGTGGGGGTGCTTTGGTTGGCATTGGGGGCGGGTCGGCTCTGCCGGCAGCGTGCTCGTCAGGATGCAGGCCATTGATTGCAGTCTCGCTGGTTCCCGTCAGCTCATGTAGAAAAAACACGGAAAAAGATATTTACCCTTTTTGCACCATTTTCCACAAGACCCACTTCACGTCAACAACCGCGTGATTCCAAGCGTCCGACGGTGTCTCCATGTGGCTGTACCACCATTTCAGGCACGCAAGCACGCTCAGGAACCCGTTCTGGCATGGGCATCACAACACGTCCCAGCTCCCTTCCCCCATCTGCACTCACTCCCCCTCACGCTGTCGCCATCTAGGGTTGATATCCTTCCACCATGCCCACCACTGCCCCTCCATCTCCTTGGCTATCCCTATTTCTGGGACCCCCTTACGCGCATTTTTCACCCACGCACCCACTGCCTTCGGGCGATTGACAGTTGGAAGGGACTTTGTCTACATTAAATCCATGTGAGCCGAGCCATCCACAAACTTCAAGGCAAAAATTCCTTATGCTGGTCGTAAAATTTGTTGCCTCCTCCAACCTCTACCATGCATCCACCACGGCCGACCATTCAGCACCTATGGCCTCATCCCAGATGGCCTTCCTGCCGTGTTCAGCCCATCCTCCTGCCTTACACAATGGTTTGGACCCGTGGACTGTCTGGTCTTGACGGGTGTTCATTTCACCTCGTCGCCCCTGCTCCCTTTCTTGCTCTCACTACTGTTGGAGTCCTCACCCTCCGACTCCTCTTCGTTGTCATCATCCCATTCCTCGTCGTCGTTCGCCCTCCTCCTCTTCTTCTTCCACCCCTTCTATCCGCCCTTCCGCTTCATCCCAAACATTGAAGACAGGTTGAACAGATCCATGTTGAGGGCGAGCTTCTCGTTCCTCGCCAGACTTATCTCCCGCTCCAGATGACCAGGGTTCAGGCGGTGCAGATACCACTGGGGGCAAGCTGTGAACTACAGGCCCTGTAAACTCAATGTAAATGTGAGGGAAACTTTAAGTTTTCTCAATAAATACCCATCATTTACAGTGCCTGTAAATTGGGAGTAAATTTTGAATTTCATCTGGAATTGCACCCAATTTACATGCCCTGTAAATGATTGATAATCCTGGGAATTAATCTAAAAATGCCCATCATTTACACCATGTGTAAATGTGTGATTTACATGCAGTGTAAATGGTGAGCAAATCCAGATACCAAACAACATAATTATAGCTACATCTTCCATAATAAGAAATTCAGAATTGCCAGAAGGTGTCATTCTATTGTCATGTGAGTCTAGGATTCCTAGGATGCTGGCTTTAAGGGGATGATTATGCCAGAGCACTTCCAAAGCTTACAAGGGATGGCAGCTATATCTCTTCTGATTGAGTTTCAGTCCGCTCTCTTTCTCTGTATCTGAATTTTGGCATCATATATTCTTATTGCATGTCCACCACTCAAAACAATGAAATTATTTCTATTTGGTCACTATTTTCACCTGGAGTTTGTCAGAATATTGCAAGGTTGAAAAACTGTTGCCCCACTTGAGCTCTTGATGAAGACTTTCTATTTCTGTTTTGCTTTCTGTCAGCTCCTTGTTGGTCTCAAAATGAGCCAGAATGTGAGATTTCTGGTTGGAACATGAGTTAAATGCTGCCACTTCCACTTCTTTGACTCACTGCTCTTTATGTATGTAGCATTCCTGTGCAACATGTCATTCTCATGTTGCTCCCCTTTCATTTTTTTTTGATAGAAAGGTGACCAGATTGCCCCTAAAGTCCACAATAGATGACCCACCTTGTTATCTTGACATTCATTACTCATCTGCATCTTGCTAAACAATTAAAGCAGCCAATAAAGACACCATAACTTTGTTAGAGTCTCTGCCAGGTTGGGATTGTATATCATTTCCCTGATTGAGAAGGTTACCCACAAGAAAGAGCTGCCTGCCATGTTGTTGATGGGTGGCTGTGAGAGGCGTTCTGGAATGCCTCCCACAGCCACCAATTATATTTTTTGTACACATCACAAAAGTGTATGTAATCATCTTGGGCTGCTCTGGGTTCAATCCTCACAATATGCATCTTTTTTTAAATGCCTCAACCATAAAATAACCAATGAAGTTTCGGTCAGGAGAAGAATTTGCTTTGTTAACTTCCCATGAGCAGAAAATTCCTACTGATTGTTCAATTGTGTGTTGAAACAGGAGTTGAACACAACAAGGCCCAATCAATTCAAGCTTGACAGCAATCCTGATCATTAGGAATCCTAGATTCACATGACAATATCCCCTTCTGGCACCTCTGAATTTCTTATTATGGAAGGTGTAGCTATAAATATGTTGTTTGGTATCTGGATTTGCTCACCATTTACACTGCATGTAAATCACACATTTACACATGGTGTAAATGATGGGCATTTTTAGATTAATTCCCAGGATTATCAATCATTTACAGGGCATGTAAATTGGGTGCAATTCCAGATGAAATTCAAAATTTACTCCCAATTTACAGGCACTGTAAATGATGGGTATTTATTGAGAAAACTTAAAGTTTCCCTCACATTTACATTGAGTTTACAGGGCCTGTAGTCACCCTTACGCTCAACATATCTCCCCACATCAAAATGGAAACCCGCATGAATCTGACCCCCACCAGCGCCGCTCAAGGTGCTGCACTCATGACTGCGCACGCCGGTCCTTGAAACCAGCGCGTCCCTCCCACTAGTGTCGCCCGGCGGTGATGTCAGCCCTGTTGCAAGGGAGTCCGTCCTGATCATGCCGCAGCCCGGTCTCGTTGTCGTGCTCCCTGCCTCTGGCCCTGCCCCTCCCTTCACATACGGAATCCGGGTTGTTGCCATTTTTTACCCAAGCCACACGGCGGCGCAGTGCCGGATGTCAGGATCTTCTCATCGTGCAACGTGGCATGCGTGCAGGTGTACATGTAAGGAGAGCCGTTCAACGGTAAGGAGGACTAGGCCATTGAATTCCTCCTCTTCCTACGGACAGCCTCTCGATCTTGATTTCTTGGCTTCACATTATGCTCACGCTCTACGCTCGTTATTGCCGTTCCATTGCTTGCTCGTGAAATTACTATTGGACATTATCTAACCTAGCCTATCTTGCGCTCTACATCACTATCGGATCTATCTTGACTGTGCTACCTACACTCGCCGCCTTTGTATAATTCAATATACTCATCTTGGACTTGCTTGACTACCATACTTTCTTGGACTCCCTTACTGCACTCGCACAATCCTTCTTTGTAGAATAATTTGTTTTTTGTACATTGTACTAATAGTTGGTTTGCTCTATGTATCAATACAATTTGTACTTTAGTGGTAACTTGTGGCCTTTTTTTTGAGAGTACGAGTTTTGAAGTTGGATGTCTCGAGCAGATGTCCAAAAAAGAGGTGAATTTGCACCGCCACATCGGCAGATCCTAATGGATGTAAACTACACGCTCTTTTTGTGTACCATACCGAGCGAAATGGCCAGCAAAAATAAACGAGATAAGAAAAGTGATCCCAACGACTCCCAGCGGGCGGAAGACCCTGAAGACGCGTGTTACGCCCGTGCAACTCCAGGACCACCCCCGACCACATCCGGCCGCCTCTGGCCTAACCTCCGGCATTCTCCGCCACTTCTGGATCTTCATCTGAACCTCTGGTCCCCCGATCTCCGTCTTCCGTCTTCTGCCTCCGGCCTCGGAAGTATCACGGAACTTCCTCGAACTCTCCACACGACACCAAGTCCACGTGGTGTCGTATCCAATGGTTTCATCAGTCATCCGACTCACCATCACATCCTATGTCCTTATGCACTATACTCCACATGCTTTCCTTTATTGTCTTTATTTTTATACGACTTATCTTATTGTCTTTTAGTTACTTCCCTCCGCATCTGGACTTGCCCCGTAAATATTATAAATACGTAGTACAGTCTTGGATGTACCTCAGTTTGATTATAAATGTTTACTCCACACCAAACGTTCTTCCAGTCTATTCCCCTCCAGATCTTCATCCTAACGTTGTTTCTGGTCCCAACCCACTTCCGGTCGAACTCCTGAACTTCCGATACTACTGACTTGACGTTGTAACATTATCTCTGTCTTTGGATAACTCGTCCGGTAGTCTTCTCTTACTTCCGCCTCTTCCGGCTCCCTTGTCTCGACAACCTACCTTCGTCCAACGTCCGGACGTGACCTCCGTCCTTCATCCGATGTCCGGACTCATTCCGACTTCTTGTAGTCTCGGCCTCGATCCTTGCCCTGACTCCGGCCTTTCGGATATCCGTCCGGCCATCTGGAAACCTGTCTGGCCTTCACCCAACTCATCCGGCCTTCACCTTACTCGTCCGGCCGACGAGTGAAGTCCTTCAATCATCTTCGTTGTCATCCTTTCCTATTCAAGTTGCCAGCAGTACAATCCCCACTCACCCTTAACCCCCTGTGGTGTAGTGGTTTCGATATCCATAGTTCCGGATCCCACATCACTGACCTCCGTTAACTTCCGTACTTCCGTTAACCTCCGTCTAGCTCTGTCCTCCGGCCTTCCGTCCTTCCGGCCCGGACATCCTTCATCCGGAACCTACCTCCTCTCCTCTCTTTCCTCCTTTCTCGACACGGATATAACAACGTCCAAGGTGATAAAAACCATGATTTACCATATAAGGATGTACCAGAGTTAGTACACCCAGTGGCTCCTCGGAACCAGGGTCCTAGGAATGACACCCCAATGCCCATTGAACCGTTGCCACTGGGTGCAAAGCCGTATTTCCGCGGCGCGGAAATTTTAAATTTCCGCATGATTTCCGCCACATTTGCGCATTATTTACGCCAAATTTCCGCGGCGCGGCAATTTTGAATTTCCGCAGTATTTCCGCTGCATTCCCGCAGCATTTCCGCGGCGCGGAAATTTTAAATTTCCGCAGGTGCGGAAATATGAACCTGAAAAGGAAATAATCAAAACTGACCAACTGACCTTTAATTTGCAGCTGTTACCATTCATCTCAAAAGACTTACCAGAAACAGTAATAAGTAGTGGATCATAGTACATTGTAGTACTCTACAAACAGGGAACAAGCATATGGTAGTACATGTTGCGTCGTCCAGAACGCCCGCAATGGCGCGGTCCACTGCGGTGCGGTGGTGCGCCGGTGCGAGCGAGCCGCAAGCGCGCGGACGTGCCAACAGGCAGTGCGGGGGTCAGCACTGGAAAACGACCTGGACGAGCATAGGCGCTGCAGGGTGGATCCAACGAGGCACGCGTGTACTTACATCCGTCTGTGCGACTACGAGCTCGGTATGTCTCCTCTTTCCTTACTTCTGATTTGAGACTAATAGTTCTGCAGCTGTGAAGACATGTAAGTCGAATTGAGTGAAGATGTGAGTGAAGACGGACCGAGTGAATCCAGCACCGCGAAGCAAAGGGCATGCAGGCGTCGCATCCAAGGCACGCGAGGCGTGAAGGGGAAGCGGCATGGATGAGCGCGAGCTCGTCGTGTGAGCATGAGCTCGAGCATGCACGATAAAGTCCAGCGAGAACGCGTCTCGGACGCTTTGAGGTTACGAAAATGGGTTGGGAGGAATCGGGTTGTCACTGAGCGGGACACGGAAGTGAAAGATGCGGGGCAAGCAAAAGAGTCAGCCAATGAAAGAGATAAAGAGATGGAAAGGGAGAGCGCACACACCGTCGATGAAACCCGTCTCCCCTTCCCGTGCTTGCACTGCAGCGTGCGCATGCGGCGCCGGAGACCTCGCAGCCTCGCGGTCGATAACGCTGAAGCCCGTATTGCGGCCAACGTACAGCGCATGCGGAGCGCGCATCGCCGACGGATATGGCCACCTCCACTGAGCATCTGAAGAATTAATCAGTCGTGGATACCGATACAAAGGTAGCATGACATACACTGATCATCGTGTCATCCTCCTTCATTGGGCTGCGGCCGTTGTGGAAGCTGAGCACCGACAGTGGGCGGAACTGATTGGGCGGCAGGAGATGCCCGTTCGGCACGTTGTGGTCATCGTATCTGGGGTAAAGTCAGGCATGAAATCGGGGGAAGAAGCTCGAAAACACTCACCCAAAGACCGAATCAGAAGACATGAGCGCGGCCGGTCTTCTCGAAGAGTGAATCCTCCATAGAGTCACGGCGCTCCTCTCGATGATCGACTCGTAGTCGTACGAAGAGCGTTCACGCACGCGACGGTGAGTACGCGCGTTCTGCGCGCGCTCGAAGAGACACTTGCGCTTGAGCACCTGCGGGCGGCTGTGGGCGCGGCATTTGCGGTGCAGGTCTTTCCCAAGCGAAATCCACCGCCGAGGACGAGGGTAAGGACACGGACGCGGCGATGGAGGAGACCCGGACGCAAGAGCAAGAGCGCGAGCGCGAGGCGGCGTTGGCGGGTGAGCGCAAGCTCGGCGGGCACGGGTGGGGCGCGTGTTGGGTGGGGGCGACCTCGATCTCAGTTCGATTTCGGAAGACCGGGACGGAGACGGAGACAGTGAGGATGAAGAGGACGGGGGCGCGGAGGACGCTGTGGAGAACCTCCGCGCGATCGTGCTCCATCAGCGGGTCTTCGGGGCCTCTACCGTAAACGCGAAAGCCGCCTCGCGGCCTCCTCGACTTCGACCCCCATCCCCGCGCCCCACAGCCCCGCGGCGACGCGCGCGCCGAGGAGGGGCACGGGTGGTGTTCGTGGCTGTATTTTGTGCGGAGGCAGAGGAGGGGGGAGGGGAAGGAGATGATGATGATAAAGAGGAGGGAGAGGAGCGGATCGAATTATAGAGCCGCAGCGCGGTGCGGAGGCGGGTGGTTAACGGGGTCGAGCCTGCGATGAAAGACATAATATAAGCTCGAGTTTTAGCATATCACGCAAGAGAGGGAGACACACCATCAAGGACACTTCTCAGCCTCAGACGCAGCGCACGCGGTGGCGACAGTAGGGGACGCAGGTTCGTCGTCCCCGCTGATACTCGCCGTCGACTGGAACTGGAATAAATCTGTATCTGCGTCGGATGACTCGTCTTCCTAAGTAGGTGTTTGCGGCGCGGCGGCGTGTTTTTGAGCACATCCACATCCACATCCACCGCAACAAGTTTGAGAGTGCGGGCGGACGGGGCCACACACGCGCGTAGACTCTGCCCGAGGGGGAGGAGCAGGTGGCAGCAGGCCCAGCCCACCTTCCACAGTGACAACCCGCGGCGTCAGGACATGCCCCTCGTGCGTCTGCGTCTGCGTCTGGGGCCCGCTGATGTTGGCGTTGGCGAAGAACGAGAAGAGCGCAAACGCGCCAAGGAGGTACTGCCGCTGGTGCGTGTTCGGCTCCTGCGCCTGCATACCCATGGGCACGGACGTGGAGAGCGCGGAGCCCAGCGTGAGCGCCGCAGCGGGGAGCGCGACGACCTTCCACCGGCGCTGCAGTAGCCGCCTTGCGCTCGGGCTTGGGCTTGGGCTCGACCTTGGGCTTCTTGCGCTTGCGACCACCACCCTCGTCGTCGCTCTCATCTTCGTCCTCATCGCCGTCCCCGTCGTCCGCCTGCGCGCGGTCCCCCTCGCTCACCTCGTCCGTCTCCGGCCCGCCGAACCTCGCAGCCCACTCGCGTTCCCACTCCGTCAGCAGCTCCCTGCCGCCGACTAATCCACAGAGTTGAGTTTTCAGCCCCGATGCAACCATTATATTAAACGTGCGACTTACACGGCTGCAGCGTGGTACCGGGTGGAGAAGATGTTCTGGAAACGGCGTCAGGGATGGGATTGCGGCGATGAACAAAAAACTCCATACACAGGACGATCAAGTGACCTCGGTACCAAGGTGTAGACTCGAACCAGTTGCTATTTGAGACCGGGCGTAAGTTGATGATAGCATCAGGAAAACCAAACCATGTAGCTAGAGCGCTATAAGCGCCTCTATAGCAGTGCATAGCATGGATGTACCTATAACACACTGCCATAGCACTCGCCTAGCGCTGCATAGCGCTCGCCTAGCACTGCATAGCAACCGGAGATAGCGGTTTTCCAGATGTAGTCGATGGCCTATCCAATATGTTTTGTATGCCGGTACCTGGCTACAGAATGGGGGAGCGTGTTAAATCCTAAGAATTTGCATGCAATTAATCATCAAATACATATTGACTAAGGTCCATACCATGAGTATCTAGAGTAAACCCGATCTGTGCCCTTCATTGTGTGTCCTCACCTAACATTCTCATTGACTCAGTCACAGTTGGCCTCTTCAACCAGCTCCATGGAAATGAACTCCGGAATGCAATACCAGCCAGAGTTTTGACTCGGGAGATAGCAACAAAAGAAAGTCCTGAGGAAAAATCTTTCTCGCCAAGATCAATGACTGCTTTCTTTAGAGTAATCCCTTGGCTTTTGTGGATTGTAATATTCAATCAACTCATGCAAATCATTTACTAAAACAGAGTGTAGTATGACATTATTTATCGCAAAAAAATTGCACTTTTGGGGCGTAGTATGAACACCCACTGTCAATATTTTTTATCGAATTTGTCACATTCTGTGTGTGTAACATTGTACTTCAAACTTCAAACTTGGAAGTCATGTCAGAGTTTGAAAGGCATGTGATGTCTGCCCGTCGCTCCCGACACCCTTAACTTCGTCTCTCAAGCCATTCCAGTGCTACCACAAAGAGCATGCCAATGGGAAATGTGCCATACATGGGCCACTTGCCAGGCTGACCCACCTTGATTGCTGATGACCCACATTTCTTCCGACCCAATAGTTGCCTTATCAGCATACATCTGAGAAATCCCTCTTCAAGTTGAAAGTTCAGACTATCAACTACAAATTACCTCTTTGGGACATCAAACATGTAAGTACAAATTTCAGCCTTGCTGAAAAGTTGGATCTGAGCAATAGAAAGTAGCCTCAAACTATTGACTTCGGACCCAAGAGTGCTAGGAAAGTGCTGAGTTCACAATACAGGTAGGAATAAATTGCAAAAAAAGATCTCATAGTGTATCCAAATCCAAAGGTAGATATGTTTAGGAAGAAGCCCAGGAGGAGAAGACCCAAGAAAGACCCCCAGAATATTGCCTCTAGATAGTCCCAGATATAGGTCTTTATAGAAAAGAAAAGAGCAGATTGCTGCTTCCTAATAGACTCTGAGTGCTGTTTACTATTCTATGTCCTAAGAGTTATGGTAGAGCCCGAGAGATGAAGGTAAAGGAAAAGGCTGCTAGGCGTCGAAATTAGATCAGTGTCCGATAATCATTGGTCTGTCAAATATAATGTCATGTATTCAAAGTCCGACCAGTTCGGCAATGGGCGGAACTTTGATTTATTTAAAGCGAAGGTCACGGGGCAAATACCAGTGTCTGATAATGGTGACCGGCAACTGGCACTGATCAAATGTCCGTTTGTACTTGTTGACACTCCCCGCCAAACCATTGATTTCAATGGCAAATCACCCAATTCATTGATTTTTTTCAATGGAGACCCCGCAACACCAAGTGAAGTCACCCAAATGATCATATGTATATAAAATAAGTTGTTTAGAAGGATTTCATTTTTCCGACTCCCAAACGACGCCCAAATCCACGATTCAGTCTCTATGAATGGGCTTGATGCAGTCACGTAAAGCCTTGATCCCGCCACTTGGCAGTGATTTCTTTGGTCCCTTATGGCACATGCAATACTGGGCCATTTGGCTTGAAATAAAATGCAATGGACGTCCAAAATTCATCTATCTGGAATGTCCCGAGCAGAATTTTGAATTTTCCTTCGCAGCTTGAGTTATAAATTGCGATCAAAAGGCATAAAAACACAAGATAATAACAAGGTCAAAAATGAAAAATCCGCGAGGGAGATTCTCTGTGAAATACAAAACTGAGATGATTTTACCCTCAGAGCTTGGCCAAAAAGTTCCTCGTTGTTGCAGTATGCTGGACTGACTGAATTTACCATGATTTGGGTGATGGGAACCATTACATAACCGGCATCAAAAGCCTTTGCATTGCCGGTCACCACTGATAATCATTGATCAAATGTAATGTCATGTATTCAAAGTCCGATCGGTTCGGCGATGGGCGGAACTTTGATTTAAATAGAAGGTCACGGGGCAAAAACCAAACACGAACAACGATCAAGTGTGCTTTGCACAGCCATCTGCTTTCAGTGATCACCTTACAAAAAGGGCTCGCTTCGCTCCCCCAATCACTGATCGAATGACTGTCTTCGATCTTTGCAGCACTTGGATAGGTACTGGTTCGAGTCTAACCAAGGTGGATCAGCGTCTCGATGAGGACAGCAGTTTGAATGATCTTGATACGCCCTGAGTCGAGTATATAACGCGGTGGGAGAAAAAATCGTACATGTGTAGGCATCCAGCAAAGCGGGCGCCCTTCAAGGTCTTCGAAGCTCCATGTTGAAGTGAACATTAGTTATGACCATGGCATTGAAGGTGATGACTGAAAACTGAAAACAAGCCTTCTTGCGCAGAGTGGACATCTCAGATCTATATGCCTCGTTAAGGTGAAAAAAATGCGACAACACACCTCAGTGATTTCGATCTTTTTGCGACCAAACGCAGCGAGAGAAACATCTTCAGAATACACGCCTAGACGATCGGAAACCGGAAACCAGGTGAAATTTTAAATCCGTGATATCCAGCTGTGCCGATGTTTTGCCACCGGAAATTCACTGAAAACGGCGCGCCAAGTAATTTAGTTGTTATTGGAGGCTGGATCAGTGATTTTTGCTGGTTCGACTTTCCGCCTTCAATGAGCGAGTCACATGCATCTGATGCTGTTGGCGGTATCACTGATGATGATCGATTAGTGATGCGCACCATTACGCGTCGCACCCGCCATTACTGTACGCATCCCAATCGTGTCTCTCATGCTTGAGCTCTGAGCATACAGTTGAATTCCTTGGATCATGACATCGAAACTGCTTTCACTGCTCTTAGCTCTGTTTATACTGCTGTTCCTGGCCCTCCAATCTGTAGTTTCTGACAGCAAAAATCAATACTCTTTGTACTGTGGCGAACGGATGGTGGGTCGAGATGTTCTCACAAATCCTCAGCGTAAATTTCCCTGAAGTTATAATGATCTCGTCCGCTGATGCAAGACCGCAACAGTCTTTACGCAAAATCGGGCGAAACACTTCAAATGTAATATTTGTCTGGGTGGCGACTATATGGTCTTGAGTAGGGCTAGAACCCACGAGGATTCAGCTGGTCATACACGACGTGCTCGTGAGCTGGATCGCGCTTTTGATCCAGACTTACTGGGAACAAATCAGATCTACAATGATTTCAGCGGCGCCCTTTCTTGGAACCGGCCCGCATCTGAGATCAACTGGGAGGATGAGGAGCCATACAATGATTCCCACCATCTCATCCACGGGCGTATACTTCAGTCAGCTCATGCGGAATCCGACCACTCCCCAGCCTTGTCTGCCATCCACTTGTCTAGTGACCCGCCACTCCCCGAATCCGATGGACTATTTATGAGTCACGATGGACAGTTTGACAGTGTACACAAATGTATGTTTCCACGGTTGTCCTGCTTATTTATGTTTTTCAATTATCTTCCGCAGTATTTGCCCCGGCAAATGCTTTGCAGTTATCAGACAATGCCGATTGGTGGTGTTGGCGCAGTAAGCAGGTTTGCAGCTGTCTGTACTAACCATTAAGAGATATTGAAATGGATGATGCTAGGAGTGTCTCCTCGATGTCATGAGCGGTTTCCCGAGGTCTTGCTTTTCTGAGAAAGAGCTCAACTTAACCCGCTGGTATGCGAAAAAAAGCGGCGTCAGCGGGCAACCCAGCATTAAACAATTCAAAAACCATCGGTCCAACATCTTGAATGTTGCTGGGATATCAACGAATTTGGTGGAGGGCGGACTTGGAAACCTGTTTGCTATAAATGACTGGCTCAAAATTCTCGAGCATGTGAGTCTTTTTTCCCCTTGTATTTGCGTTTTCGAGCTCAAAGAAAATAGGAATTTGGAAACCCACTGGTCCGGAAGCATCCTATACATAAAAAGACAATGTGCACAGCCTTTGACAGAAAGTCACGGGAATTTGACACAAAGTCACCTGAGAATTCACATGATGTTGTCGAGATGTTGCTGCCGGCTGTCGAGATGTTGCTCCCGGGTCCCACGACTCGGAATTCGCCGTGCGCGCAACAATAAGGGAGCATCTTAGAGCACTCACTCTCTTCCTCAGGCCACTTGATACCTTCAAGTCACTACCCTTTTGTTTTTTTGTGACTTTATGTAATGAACAACAGGCAAGAACAGCACAGAATAAAACACATACATTTGAGAATAATCAGCTTATGCCTCTTCCAGGATCCAGGTCAGTTAATACTTCAAATCTTTCCCTGTGTGGCTGATTCAACCAGACAACTGGGCAACGAGACAATTCAGGTGTTGTTTTTTACTAACCCCATCTTCTTCTATGTTCAAATTCCATTTTCAAACCTCCTGCCTTCAAATTTCAATCCAATTTACTAAATAATTGCTAATGCATTGAACAGTGAGCATGTCACATCCATTCTCATGAGTCAACAGCATGGCACCAGCTGCAACAAGTCCACACATTAAGAAAGAAATCAATGGTTTTATGCAAGCTCTCTAACACTTTCAGTGGTACACCATGACTTCTGTAAGAACAACTAGCTGGAATTTAAAGATTTCATTGGAGGGTGAATTTTGGAATCAGTCTGGACAGGGGTGTATAATACAATAATTGCTGCAGGACGGACTGAATTCAAATGTTAAATCTTTCCTTTTCAACCTGGAAACCACTTCACAGTTCATGCTCAACCTCAGAATTTCACTTTGGAACTTGCCAACAATACGGTATACCAAGAATGATGGATTTTACTGGGGAAAAAAGGTAGGGCACTCAAGTCTGGAACATAGCTTTCTCAAAAAAATAATGACCACTGTGATGTATGGCTATGTTTCAAATTTCATCTCCAGTTCCCCGAAAGCACTTAGGCAAACCGGGTTCTCTGTATCCACTGTGTCTGCAGCAAACTGGCAATCCTGCCAATCCACCATAGATGGGCAACAAACTGGGTTCTCTTTGTCTGCAGTGAACTCTGAATCTGCTTTGCCTGGGGGCATCTCCGTGATAAACACACAGGTGGAATATTGTTGCTGGGTTTTCGGAATCCACTGTGTCTATGGCGGGCTCGGAATTCATAGTGTTTGGGTGAACCAAGTTCTCTGTATCTGCTGTGTCTGTGGGGAAACTGGGATTTTGCTGTGCCTTTGAGGTTTTCATGATAACGGCACAGGTGAATACTCTTGAAAAACTTTTGACTATGTCTTTCCATGCCAAAGGCACGGGTCTTAAAGCTTGTCTTCATCTATATCCTGAGGATACGGGCACGTGATTAGAAGAAGCGCGCCAAGCAGCTAAATGGAAGGACGAAGTCGATGATAATGTTTCGGGCCCGATGGCGCGGGCAGCGAATGGCAAGGATTATTATGTTGAAGAAGCTGCCCTCGCCAACATTGACGGTTACGGAACTGTCGCTCCAGTCATGCCGATGCGATGGTTTACCCGTCATGGTCTTCTCTGGGCTGTAGTTCATCAACTACGTGTCACCTCGCAGGTTGACGCTTACACTATTGATGCAACACCGAGTGGATGTTTTGAACCTCTGACCGCATTTTCCCTAACGGCTCAAGATCTTGCTGATCCCGAAACCCAACGTCGATATAGTCTCCCACCGCTTAAATTTGCTGGCAAGTTATAATTTTCGGTATCTTCAATAATTAATTTTGTTGCCCAGGCATCACATCCAACGCCACAATGAGCGATCTGAGTCCTTGGACCCAGCCTGTATTGAATCCATGGCGGGCAAAGGCCAATGGGGAGCGAGTGCATTCAGTGCCGCTGTGGACCTACTGCAACGACACATCCGGTAATGTTTCAAAGAAATGGAACAAACATAATTCTGTCCTATTCACGCTCGCTGGACTGCCGCGGGAGTTCTCGCAAATGTTATACAATGTTCATTTCATGGCGACCTCAAATATTGCGCCACCATTGGAAATGATGGAGGCGGTTACCGCCATGCTCAAGTATGTTTTCAATACATTAGCTGATTTTTATCTTGATTTTAAATTCCTAGGGAAGCTCGCGAGAATGGCATCCGTGTGTGGGATTGTGAACTTCAGGAATATGTCCTTATTATCCCTGTAAGGGCAACCTCAGCTCGGCGCAGAGCGCGGGAGACTAGCGGGAGAATCCGAAGCAACTCAATTGAATGGTACTAAATACAGGTTTCTAGAATACGCACCTAGCGGGAGAATCCGAAGAGAAGAAAGGATGAGGATTCTCACGCTAGGCGAGGTTTTTTAAGTACTAGCCAGTAGCACGTGTCCGGAGGGATCGGCAGAGGTCTCGAGCTTGATCACACAGCACGTGCCAGTGAGAGCGGCCGGACGGACGGAAGGGAACAGAGTCCGGAGGGACGGGAGGTGACGTTCCGGATGGAGGCGCAGGCTGGGGTGCGAGTCCGGAGGCCGGACGAAGGATCGGACGAGGAAGCGGGGCAGTGCGATGGGCCGGAGCCGGACGGACGGACGGATGGACGGACGGACGGGCGGTTCCCCTGACATCACCCCCCCTTGGAATGCGGCGTCCCGACGCATGAATCGGACCTGGGCGTCGCGCCTCCGGAACGAGAGCGAGTCGAAAGCGGCCGAGGCGATCCGGCGCGGGGCGTTGGGGTAGCGGCGATAGTAGGCCTCGATGGCGTCTCGAGCGAAGACGTCGGAGTGCTTTACCCATTTATTGTGTTCCGGGCCGTAGCCTTTCCACCGCACCATGTACCAGAGGCTGCCATAACGGACCTTCGCTTCTAGGATCTCCTCGACCTCCCATTGAACGTCGTCGTCCGTCTGAAGGACGGGTGGGGGTTCGTCGTTCCGGGGGCGTCCGGGGAACGGGTCCGGTTCCGCGAGCTGGAGTTTCACCACCGGAAAGACCGGGTGGAGCTGGGAGTACCGGGGGGGGAGCTCGAGCTTGTACGCACCCTTTCCGACAACCTTCACGACCTTGAAGGGGCCGAGGCGTTTGTCCGCGAATTTGACGGACGGACGGGTCGTCCGGATGTCGGAGGCGTCTAGCCAGACTCGGTCGTCTACTTTGATCTCCGGGGCGGGCGTGCGTCGGCGATCGTAGTACAGCTTGAACTCGTCTTTGGCCTTAACGAGCGCGGCTTTGGCTTCCGAGACTCCGGACGCGATCCGGTCGCGGAACTCGTTCGCGGATTCCACGTTCGAGCGCAGTCCGTTGGGCTCAAATCCCATCCGGGGGAGCCTTCCGGTGTCCGTCATGAACGGGACTTGCTGCGTCGAGGAGTGGACGTGGTTGTTGTACGCGAACTCCGCGGCCGGGAGGAGCTCGTCCCAGTCGTCTTGTTTGTAGTTCGTGAAGATCCGGACGAACTGCTCGAGTTCCTGATTGACGCGTTCGGTCTGGCCATCGGTCTGCGGGTGGTAGGCGGTGGAGGTCGCTGGTTCTATCCCGATGAGGCGCCACAGTTCCGTGGTGAACTCCGCGACGAACTGCGGCCCACGGTCGGAGATGTATTTCCGGGGGGTTCCGTGGTGCCTCCAGACGTTCCGGTAGTAGAGCCGAGCGGCTCCGACCGCGCCAAGGCCGGTGTGGCACTCGTTGAAATGGGCCCGCTTACCCAGGACGTCGACTACGACCATGACCGCGTCGAACCCGTGCGCGTCTGGGAGCTCGACGATGAAGTCCACCGAGACGGTGTCCCAACGTTCTTCCGGGATTTCGGTCGGGTGGAGCTCTCCGTGGGGCAGCTTCCGAAGCGCCTTCGTCCGGTTGCATGGATCGCAGGTCCGGACGTATTGGCCGACGTGACGGGACAGCTGGGGCCACCAGTAATTCCGGGAGATGAGCTCGAGGGTTTTGAAGCGTCCGGCGTGTCCGGCGACCCGGGTGTCGTGGTGCAGGGCGATGATTCGGCGCCGGAGGTCCTTATTCCGCGGTACGACGACCTTACCGCGGTAGTAAAGGAGCCCTTCTGCGACACGCCACTCGGACGACCGGGGGGGCGGACGTTCCGGTTCTTGAGGAGTTCTCGCGCGACAAGCGCGACGGGGTCCTCAAGGTCCGGCTCACCCGTGAAGGCCTCCCGGACGTCACAAAGGAGGGGGACCTCGGGTCCGGCCACCACGACACCTTCCAGTGCGCGGACGTGGAACAAGTCCGGGCGAAGAAGGGTAACGTCCGTGTTGTCCGAGCCCACTCCGTGGTCCGGACGGCGGGACAGCGCGTCCGGACGGCCCATGAGGCGTCCGGGCTGGTGGTGGAGCGCGAAGTCAAACCGGGACAGGTACAGGGACCACCGCGCCTGCCTCCGGTTCAAGTTCTGCGCCTTCCGGAAGTACTCCAAGTTTTTGTGGTCCGTCCAGATCTCGACCGGGTGCTGCGTACCTTCGAGGAAGTGTCGCCACTCCTCTAAGGCCCGGATGATCGCAAGCATCTCCTTGTCATGGATCTCGTAGTTGCGCTGGACGTCACTCAGACTTTTGGAGTAAAACGCGACCGGATGCCACTTCCCGTTCGCGTCCGGCTGAGACAGGACGGCTCCGGTGGCGTAGTCGGAGCTGTCCGCCTCGACCCGGTATGGACGCGACTCGTCGGGCAGGACCAAGACGGGCTCCGCGGTTACCGCATCCTTGAGGGCTTGGAAGGCGGCAGCCGCGGCAGCGGTCCAGGTCCAAGCGACGCTCTTCTTGGTGAGGTCGAAGAGGGGCCGCGCGATGTCCGAGAAAGCCCGGATGAATCTCCGGTAGAAGTTCGTGAAGCCGAGGAACTGCTGCACGTCCTTCCGGTTCTCCGGAGCCGGCCAGGCGGCGACTCCGGCGACCTTGACCGGGTCCATCTCGACGTGGTTGTGCGAGATGATGACGCCGAGGTACTCGATCGACGACTTCTCGAACTCGCACTTCTCCGGCCGGAGGTAAAGCTTGTGCGCCCGGAGCCGCCGGAGGACTTCTCGGACGATCTCTCGGTGGCGCGCGAGATCGGAGTGAGCGATGAGGATGTCGTCAAGGTATACCATGACGTCTCCGGACAGGATGAGGTCTTGGAAGATGTCGTTCATCATCGTCTGGAACGTGGCCGGGGAGTTGGTGAGGCCGAAGTACATCACCAGGGGCTCGAAGAGTCCTCGGTTGGTACGGAACGCGGCCTTCCACTCGTCGCCTCCCCGGATCCGGACGTTGTTGAAGCCCCACCGGACGTCGAGTTTTGTGAAGAACCGGGCTCCCTTTAGGCGGTTAATGAGGTCGTTAATCAGCGGGAGCGGGTATCGGTTCTTCACGGTCATCGCGTTGAGCGCTCGGTAGTCCTGGACGAACCGGAGGCTTCCGTCCTTCTTCTTGATGAAGAAGACCGGAGACGCCATCGGGGACTTGGACGGACGGATCCGGCCGGTGCTCAGCCCATCCTCGATGAACGCGTCGAGTTCCTTCTGCTCGAGGGGGGAGATCGGGTAGACCTTGCAGTTGGCCGGCTTTGCGTCCGGGACGAGTTCGATGGCGTGGTCCCACGTCCGGCGCTTCGGTAACGCGTCGAACGACTCCTTGTCAAAGACGTCGGAGAAGTCCTCGACCCAGGTCGGAACCGAGGTCCCAGGCGGGGCCGAGTTCCGGGCGAAGGCCTCCGCGAGCCGTTGGGAGACGGTGCTCCCGGCGCGGATTTCCTCGGCCGGAGCGAACGCGGTGTAGAGGATCCGGTCGCCTTCTTCTAGCTCGTCATCGTCGTCTTCGTCCGGGTCCGGAGTGAGGTCCGGACAGTCGTCTCCGTCGCCATCCGGATCGTACCCGTCGTCTCCGCACCACTCCTCCGAGTCAATGGCACAGATAGACGGGACGGGACCTTCGCGGAGCTGTCGGAGGATCGCGGCGGAGATCTTCGCGCTGCGACGGACGGCGCGAAGCTCGTCTCGGCAGGTGCTGCAGCTGGTCGGGCAGCGGGTCATCCGGACTTCCTTGGTTTCCCAGTTGATCTCCGGGTTGTGTTTCTGAAGCCAGGAGTAACCGAGGATGACGTGCTGCTTCCCGAGCCGCGTCACGGCAAGTTGGATGCGTTCCGAGTGACCCTTGTAGTTGACGACCATATCGACTACGCCCGTAATGCCTCCGGATGCATTGGGTGTGCCGTCGACGTTGAGGACCGGGATAGGCTGGGAGAGCTTCCGGACGGGAAGGTTGCGGGAGATCACGTACTCCGAGTCAATGAAGTCTCCGGTCGCTCCGCAGTCGACCAGACCTTTCACGGACACCTTAGCCGCGGTTTCTACCGACTGCATCTCCAACGGAATGTGCAGGGAGTTCCGGCCCTCCACGGAATCAATAACGTACTGCCGGGGCAGTTTGCGTTCCCATCTCGGACGGTGGACGCGGGGAATGGAAGGGGTTTTTGCCTCCGGGGCGGGAATAGGGGGCTCCGGCCGGGGGGCGGAAACCGGAGCAGGGGGTGCGTCTTTCGTTTCAACTGCTGATTTATTGGGTATATCTTTGTACAGGCAGGAGTAACGATTAGGGGACGCGACCGAGGGCGCACCGCTCACTCGACCGCGTCCGGAAAACCCTCCGGCTCCGCGTCTCCGGCGTCCGGCTCGGTCGGAAGCCCGGCGGTAGTAGAGAGGCGCGCGAAGAGCTCTCCGAGGAGGTCGTCTCCGAGTTGACGGACGACCTCGTCCAGGACGTCTGCGTGCCGGACGTCCGAGGGAGTCGGGCAGTCTCGGGCGAGGTGTCCGGACGCACCGCAGCGGAAGCAAGCGCGCGGTGCGAAGCGCGCGCGGGTCCGGTCAACTTCCATCGGAATGCCAGGCGGAAGGGCGGGCGCCGGCGCGGCTTTGGGAGCAGGCGTGAAGGAGGGGACTGGGAGGAACGTCCCAGTGCGAGGGCGTGCGGCCGGAGCCGGGGCGCGAGTCGGAGGTGCTCCCGCTCGGACGCGGGCGAGGGCGTCGTACTGACGGAAGGCGCGGAGACGCCATCCGGCGTAGTCTAGCAGCGCCGGAGCGGTTCCGGACGTGGTGATCGCTGCGTTGATCCTCGGGTCGAGCCCCGCTCGGTACTTGGTGACGCGGACGAGCGGATCCGTGTACCCGGCCGTGGCGGTGAGTTCCTCGAAGTCGTCCGTGTACCGGTAAACGTCGCGGGAGCCCTGGTAGTAGCTGTGGGTCTCCAGCCGGAGGAGAGCTTGGTCTTGCTCGTTTTCCTCGACGAACCGGAGCCGGAACTCGGACTCGAATTCCGCCCAGGACGGGAATGGGAACGGAACGATTGCGGACTGTCGTTCGGCCCATCGTCCGGCCGCGTCTCGCGCCATAAAGGACATGGCGTACCGCACGAGTTTTTCCTCGACGAGCTGTCCGTGGACCATGAAGGCTTCCGGAACCAGTCGGAGGTATGTGAGGACGGAGTGGAGGAACATCCGTCCTTGGGTCCGGTCGCCGTCGAAGACGGCCGGGGGGTTCGGTCGGAGAACCGATTTTGCTGCGGGGGTGAGGGTGGTAAAGTCTGGACCCACCGCCGGAGCCGGAGCGGCAGGGACGGGGGCAGTCGCGGGTGGATTTTGGTTGTTGTGTAAAACGCGGAGGAGTAGGGCTTCGATGTTTGCGAGAGAGCCTTCGACCGCGGTCAGCCGGGATTCGGGGTCGGCAGCCGGTTCCGGGATGTAAACATCCGGGAGCTCGGGTGGCGCGGACCCGCTTCCGGGCGTCGGAGCGTCCATCAAGGAGGAGGGGTCGAGGTTGGAAGTCGGGGAGGCCGGAGCGCTAGCGTAGCAGTCCGAGTCCGAGTCTACACCGAACTTCGCAATCTTGACCAGTTGATCCCTTAGATCCTTTCTTCTGCTGTAAGGGCAACCTCAGCTCGGCGCAGAGCGCGGGAGACTAGCGGGAGAATCCGAAGCAACTCAATTGAATGGTACTAAATACAGGTTTCTAGAATACGCACCTAGCGGGAGAATCCGAAGAGAAGAAAGGATGAGGATTCTCACGCTAGGCGAGGTTTTTTAAGTACTAGCCAGTAGCACGTGTCCGGAGGGATCGGCAGAGGTCTCGAGCTTGATCACACAGCACGTGCCAGTGAGAGCGGCCGGACGGACGGAAGGGAACAGAGTCCGGAGGGACGGGAGGTGACGTTCCGGATGGAGGCGCAGGCTGGGGTGCGAGTCCGGAGGCCGGACGAAGGATCGGACGAGGAAGCGGGGCAGTGCGATGGGCCGGAGTCGGACGGACGGACGGATGGACGGACGGACGGGCGGTTCCCCTGACAATCCCTTGGATTTTGGCATTCCAAGGGGACAATCCAATGTCCAGTGAGTTTGCGTCGCACATAGGGATGCAAGGGAACTATTTCTGTCGTGTCTGCAAAGCGACATCTTCCAAAAAAAATCGCCCACCCGGAGATGCTGGGGAGATTGATCGTCTCAGAGATTTTATGACGGTATGTCTTCTGTCTGGCCGAGACTTGAATGCTTATGGCTTGAAGGCGGGTTCTCCACGCTCAAAGCAAGACACGATCACGGATCTCGAGAAACAATTGGAACGTGCCGTCAATGGTGCACCGAGTGCAGTTGGAGACCTCGCCACCGGTACCGGTTCAAAGGATAAATACTTCCAGCATTTTCGGTTAATTCATTGTAAGTCTGGGCTCCAATTCCCAAATGACCCTCGGGGAGGTGCGCAGCGAAGGCCATGGAGTCATCAGCTTGTGAATTCAGATAGCCATAGACGGGATTTATCTGGCTATAATGTTTTTGAAGTGAGTATGCTGAAATCACCACACCGGAAGCGGACGCACTCATAAATCCTCTGTCTAGTCTTTTCTTTCTGTGTTTCCCGGCCACAGTTTGGATCGCGCCTTGCCATTTTGTGGGGGTAAGTGTCGCGCTGCAGAGCGGAATGGGAGATGCGCAAGTCAATTGTTTGTCTATCTTTTGACTCGAAGGTATCGAAATTTTCTTCGTCTCCCGCCTTGATGTCGTGGTCTCCCCCAGGCTCCTCTGGGCCACAACGGTCACATTGTTCCCCGCAGCGTATGCGTCCCTACTCAGTTACCCCCGCGCCATTGCACCGACAGGATTCATTGGGCTCCGACTCGGAGAATATTGCCCCGTCAAGCTCTCACCGGAATTATCCTCGCTATCGCGGCGGCCAGGACTCCTTTCAAAACGGTGTTGCGTCGCCATTTCACCAGGGCCAGTTCGGCGGCTCTCTCGGAAGAATGCCGACGATCACTTCCATTGTGAATGTCCATTTAATAGCAAATGATGCTCAGCTGAGCTCTGGGCACCGACGGGCGCTTCACGCATTTGCCAAGGTATGCGACCTTGTTTTCCTTCCTTCTCTTTCTCATTGATGTCCTCTAGCTCGAGATGGACGAGCGCATGGCCACACTTTCTTGTGCGCACCCTACAAAATGAAAGCAAGCTAGATACGGTGCTTGCCAATCTCGGCGACACAAACAAAATACTTTCCGACCTCAAACTCTTCTTGAATGAGAACTGGGCTCTTACGGAAAACCAGGAGGTGTGTTCGTACTGTTACTTTATCGTCCTTATTAATGATATCTCTTCAGAAACTTTTGAAAGTTCTCCTGCGCCATTATCTTATCAAGCCACTAAGCTCGTATCAAGTTCTCACCGGCCACGTCCAAGTAAGTTTGCATCTTCATCTGGTACAAACAAAATGTTTACCTGTTCGTTAGGCTTATATCTTGAAACACCCGGCGCAACTCCATCTCGACTTGTACAAGACAGATCCTACAGTCAAGGAAACGGTTACCAGTTTCCTCACCCACCAAGCTGGTAACGTCAAGAGTGCTTTCCGAAAGGCAGTGAGTAAATGATTTTTCTGGCGTATTCAAAGAGCTGAATCATTAATTTGAAAGCTCTTCAATTCGGTCACCCCGGGAAAGGTTGTTGCCCTCAGAGCCTTTGCCTGCAAAATCGTAGATGGATATCATCTCCCGGTCATCCCCGAGACGGTGCCGCAAGATGTCCTGGCTACATTTGCGCTCATGGTATGTGCATCGGAGTCACACACTTTACACACTCTAATCTTTGTGGTCGCAGCGCAGCGTTGCCGAGCCCCTGATAATGGAGGGCACCAGGCCCGGAAGACCGCGGGGTGCCGACACAGGCTTCTGGACCAAGATCGAAGACGAGCTGGAGCTATTGTACACAGAGCATGGAGAGGGGCGCAAGTCTGAAGGCTGGCTCGCGTAAGTTTTCCTTGATTTTGCACCGTATAACTTTCTAACATGAAATGCAGATGGGAGAGTACAATTATCGACGCCGACAACGCTAAATACCACAGCGCAAATGCAGGAAGCCGAGCCCACAGCTGATAGACCAGGCATTTGCCATGGGAAATGAAGACGGGTTGGTAGCGCAGCCCGATAACGTCGTTGATATGGCCTCTACAGCTGTTTTGTGAATTGAACCGTCACTAATTCCGTGTGCTACATAATGTCGTAGCAATATTTTCGCAATGTTATGGATAATGCTCAATTGACACGGATGTGAATATGTCATACTACCATACTACCATATATACTTGAAGTCGAGTCCATGAGCGTGTCACTGATTCCCAGTGGTCCGACTGTGTGCCAGCACTGATTTACTTGGCGCGCCTTTTTCAGGTGTTGGTAGCTGGAAATCAGTGGTTGATCGGGCACCTGGTTTCCGGTTTCCGATCGTCTAGGCGTGTAGTCAGTTCACTCCTCGCTAAAAGCCAGATTGGCATACCAGCGACCTTGGAGACCATTTTGCGTACATAAAGAGAAAGTGGAGGGAAGAGAAAGAAAAAGTTTGGTTCGTGTGCGCACCGGCCGAGCAAAGTGGGTCTCATGCAGTGACCTTGGGCGCGATAGTGTTGATGAAGATGCAAGACTAAGAATCAGAAGAGCACGTCGAGTTGAGTTGAGTTGAGTTGAATTTCTATGGTAATCGTACCTGGCCTATTTAGGCTACGCGATTGTACTCTACTTAATATGTAGTGAGGGGTTCTGTAGGCTACGATGAGAGGTATTTTTGAGTGTCTGTTTATATAAGTAAGGAAATAAAAATTGAGGTCGTCGATGGGAAAGGTAATAGGTATTTGCAATCGCCAGCGGGATGGGAGGGCTTGCAGTTACGGGATGGCGGAGGCACGGGTGGGGTTATATAGGTAAGGAGAGAAGGGAGAGGAGATCTACAGGGCACGGGCAAGACAGAGAGATTATATGTATAGTAATATAAGTAGGGGTGATGATGACAAATGGAAGATAGGAAGAATAAAATTAATAAAAATAAAACATAGAGAGGGACGTGGTGAAGTCAAGAGAAGCGGCCAGTCGCGACAATGAAGTTGACAAGGGCTTTAAGGAGCTTCTCGTTCGAGAGAAGCGATCGCACGTCAACCGCCCCGAGGATGTCCGCCTTGTACGACGCTCGCTGGAGTGGTGGGCGCAGGTGTTCCCACGCAGGACATTGGAGCAGGAAGTGGTTACGCGTCTCCGGGGCACTACATGCATTGCAGGCAGGCGAGGTAGTCTGTCGCAAGCGAAATCGTGTCGCATTCAGAGGTGAAAAGTCGGTTCGTAGACGCGAAATGATAGAGATCATAGCTCGGGGAATAGATGCCGTATAAGGGTGACGTAAAATGAGGAATGGAGGAAGGGCGTCGATTTGTCGAAGGGCACGACCGGTCGTACTCAGGTTCCACTCCATGTCCCATCTTCTGACAATGTTTTCACGAATGCTTCTTCGACATGTCGTTAGGGAGACGGGGTTCGAGGGCGATGCAGGTAGGAGGGTTGCTGCTTTAGCTGCGGCGTCGGCAAGCTCGTTTCCCGTAGTTCCTATGTGTGCTGGAGTCCATATGTTGGTAACACGAAGGTGGGGAATCTCGAGGAGGGCGCGATGAAGGAGGGTATCGTACTGTATCATCCTGAACTGTCCCGAACGCGGAGCTGTTGAGAGGATGCCCTTTAGTCCGGCCTGGGAGTCCGAGACAACCAGGATACGATGATGTCGCGCCGCAAGAGCCCTTTCCGTCGCCCATAGTAGTCCTTCCACTTCCCCCTCCATCACCTGTCCATCGCCTAGCGGGATCAAGATCTCCTCGCACTGCCTTCCCCGCTCCAGCCGAATCGCCGCTCCGCCAGCCTTCTCCTCCAGGAGAGATCCGTCTGTGAACCAGGTCGAGGCCTCAAATTCAGGATCCACGAGAAGATTGTCCAGGAGTTCAACCGCGGCGTCCTTGTCCGGAATAATTGTAGTGACAGGGAGAGGTTCAGCCCAGGGTGGCGCATAAACTGGGAGGATGGGTTCCATGTTAAGGAGACCTAGTGTAGGCGGCGTTGGGATGATAGGCTGTGGTAGGGAAGGATCAACAGTAGAGGCTACAGGAGGGACAGCCAAATGTACGTGCCTGTCTCCGGGGAGTGGAGACATACCGCGAGCGTAAGGCTTGTTGACTGTCCCCCCTCGCATATTGCGGGCGCCGCTACCAGTTTGGCCTGCGCGCGTAACCACCGTAACCTCTGGAGGGTTGTTGCTTCGTGGTAGTTTCGTCTTGTCACGAATTCGCATCCCTTGAGGTGGTACTTCAGGGGGCCAGCAGACTACCGGGAGTCGCTCGAGGAAATGTAGTGGCGTTGCATACTTGGGGTTTTTCGGTGTTTTCTCAATCGCATCTTGGAGTAGTATGGTGAGTCCGTGCGAGGAGGGAAGCGTCAGGTATCGTGCCAGTCGATTCTGGAGTCCTAGTTCAAGGCGGAGGGAAGCCGGAAGAAGCGCTGCTTCCTTTTCGAGGGCCGCGAGGGATGTGGTACAATAAGAACCTGTTATGCACTGAGCTGCTGACTTGTTGACCCGATCTAAAGGCTTTAGCGCGGATGGAGGAAGCGGGAAGAATGAGGCAACCCCGTAGTCCGCTCTGGGGAGAACAAGAGCCTGGACCAGATCGCGCACCATTAATGGCTTGAGTCCCCACATTGCGTGTGTGAGTGCGAGTGAGGCGTTGAGCGCGCGTGCGGCCGATGCTGCTCGAGCTCGTATGTGCTCTTCCCCTTTCAGCTGTGAATCGAGTACAACCCCAATCCACTTGACCATTTTCGAGGGGTGGATCACTTGACCGTCGAAGGTGACAGTGAATTCCGATAAGTCGCGACGGTTTGGTGAGTGATGCATAAGTTCTGTCTTCTCCTTCTCGAACGTCGCCCGATTGTCTGCCGCCCATTTCTTGGCGATAGCAGCAGCTTTGTTGAGGACGTCGATGTTTTGGGTTGGGGACTTGCTCGCGGTGCTGAAGTTAGTGTCATCGACGAAACCGTAGGCCCAACTGACAAAGACGCTGATAGCGCGGAGGAGGCAGAGGAAACGGTTAATGGTGAGAAGAAAGATAATGACCGATAAAGCCGATCCCTGCGGAGCACCTTCACGCAGACATCGGAACGTGACCGTCCGGACACCATCAATCACAATGGTGACTAGGTGTTCATGGAGAAATGATGCTGCCCAGCGAATGATCTCGCGAGGAAAGCCAAGGCTAGCAAGTTCTTGGACGATCACTGTATGCGAGATCCGGTTAAACGCCCCCTTGAGATCGTAGAAGAGCGTCGAGACCGTGTTTCCGCAGTCCATCTGTGTCCTGACGCAATGGACATAACCGTCAATCGCCTGAGCCGTGCTATGTCCAGGTCGTCCCCCATACTGAGATGGGTCGATGAAGCCTAGAGACTCCACCTCAAACGAGATGCGGTCAGCAATCAGGCGCTCGAGAGGTTTAGCGAGGATGTGCTTGTAGTTCTCGACCGGACGCCACGCCTTCGTCTGCGTCTTGTTCTTCTTGGCCTGTTTGTGGATTGGAGTCGCAATGTTCGCCTTGAATGGGGTAGGCTTGGATCCGAGGACCACCGATGCCTTGAATGTAACACGAACCCAGTCTCTGATCTCGGACCATGCGCTTTGAACGTGACCCATCTGTAAGCCGTACCGATTGGGAGACTTCCAAGGGAGCGCAGTAAGGATGACACGGTCGATTTCGGTATCAGGTGGCTCGACGAGTGTACGCTCGTTAGTGATTTCAATGGTTTCGGCGAGGAGGATTGGGCTAGAATCATCTAAGAGAGGGACTCGTGCTTCAGATGTGAACATGGAGGCAGGCAGATGATCTTGCCTGTCCGCCGTAGGTGGAAGCTTGTCCGGGGGCGGAGCCCCCAAACAAGCCCCCCCTCGCTTATCCCGGGTGCCGCTACCAATTGGGTCTGCGCGCATATCCGAGGTCACATGTGGAGGCAGAGGAGTGGCTAGTTCGGCAGCGTGGGCTCCGAACCACACTCGCCCTAGTATCTTGCCTCGTTCGGAATGCAAGGAAGCGATTAGTCCATTATCAGGGTCGCGGATGACGGGGAAGACAGTTGCAGCCTGGTGTCTGAGATTTTTCACCGCTTTGTAGAGGTCAACACGCTCTAGGTCCTTGACGAAGGTGTACCATGCTTCCTGCTTAGCCGAAGAGACCGCGACATAGAACTCACGCCTAGCCTTAAGCCAGAGTTGACGTGCTGAGTCGACTAGGAGTCTCTGGAATCGTCTCCGGGATCGGCGCACCACTGCCAGAAGGGACGTTAATCGGGGAGACCACCAGCGTTTCGCCAAGGAGCATGGACGACACCGCGGCGTGGATCCTTCTAGCACCTTCCGAAGTACTTCGCACAAGAGCGATGCAGCAGCATCGAGTTGGGCCTGTGTCTCGATGATTGGTAGAGGTTTCGCGCCTAGTTCATGACGAATAAGGGCTAAAAACTTCTCTAGGTCCATCTTGTCGTTATTAAACTTGAGTGATTGGCCACGGGCTACGTTGAAATCGAAGGAGTATCGGATGGGGAGGTGGTCGCTTCCTACGCAGAACTCAGGATCAACAGTTTGCGGATAAATGGGAAGAGAGAGGGGGTGCAGAATCCTAAGTCTATAGTGTTGCCCGAGATGTGGGTAGGAACGTCCGGTGGGGTTACTAGTAGGAACGGGAGCACCGGGTTGGCTACTAGCAGATTGTGGAGTTCAAAGTCCTCCATTCGGAGCTTCGTGTTTGTGCGTGAGTCCCATAAGACATGATGCGAGTTTGCATCCATGACAACGAGTATCTTAGTCCTCGGGTCTAGCTGAGCGAGTACCAAGCGAAGGATCTCTACACCTGCGCGGGTTACGCTGTCGTTGTACAGGTTGATTATCGTGACCTTGCTACCATCAAGGGTAAGGTCCACAGCCACAATGTCGCCAGAGGATGATAGGTCAGGTCGGGGGCACACATTACACGCTGGCATTGATGAGAGTCGCACGTAGATAGACACACGGTGATTATGGGCAGCTTCCGGGGGTAGATGAGAACGTAGCCTTGGTATTCGCTAGCATTACGAGCTTCTTGGTGGTGGGGTTCTTGTGTACATATGATATTGAAGTTTTCGGGGCCAGCTAGAACTTCCAGCGGGTTCCTAGACTTCCAAGAGTTGATTTGAACCAGCGAGGTGTTTGTGCAGCCGAAGCGCATCAGGAAGGTTGTTGGTATTAGAGATTATCGTTGCTGAGGGGAGAGCTGAGGAACGAGCCGATAGAACCGAAGAAGAAGCATCAAGGAGTTTCGTAAGATGAACCGCACGCAGACGGAGGTGCTCCGTGATGCTTTTACGCGTAGGGCAGGAGTAACTGTCTGCTCGGTGGTCCCCTCCGCAGTTAAGACAGCGCGGTTTTACCTGACATGTAACCCCGTGCGCACCCTCGTCGCACGTCGCGCACTTGGTGGTCTTCACGCTGCATTTGGCCCTTACATGCCCGAACTTCAGACAACCCCAGCACTGTGTCACCCATAGATGCGGAAAGCTGTGCACGACTGTTGGGGTAAACCCCGCAAGCACAATGCGGCCCTCCGCCACCGCGATGTCCACCAACTCGCGCGAGCGCAGGCGAAAAACAACCGAGCCCGCCATCCTTACGTTCTTCCCCGCTGCCACTGCCGCCGCAATCTGCACTTCCGACATTGGTTCATTGATCCAGTGAGGAGCACCTATGACAGATCCCAGATGAGGATTGCGCTCTTCGAATTCCTTGGCAAGATGGGACAAGTCTTTAGCCGCTGCAAAGGGAATCCCGTCCGCTTGGAGGTGAGTGTACTCCACCGGCGGCACAATACGTGCTCCTGGAAGTAAGGCAGGGCCCCACAGCTGCCACGACTGCTCAAGAGTCTTCGCAGCCTCTTTCGATCCTGGGACCAGGAAGACGCTGGAGGGGTCGTGACGTTTAGAGTATCTGAGCGTCGGTAAGGAGAGGTCGGTGAGGGCCGCATTGATCTTCGGTAGGAGCTGGTGGTACGGGAGCAGGAGAAGCGCTGGTGCGTCACCATCATACCGAATCAGGATGTGTTCATCCGACGGGTGCAGTAGAGGAGGTCGTTTCATTTTCGCCGAGGAGGGCGAGGTCGGGGCGTCATGAGAGGAGGGCGAGGGTTTAGTAGTAGCAGCAGCCGATATTTTCACTGATTCTATCGACTTGCTGAGCGACTGGATAGCTTTCGCTTGGGCCTGGAGCTGGGAGGTGAGGATAACAACTGGCGTCGCTACTGTTTTGGTGAGAAATGTGCTGAAGGACTCAGCCGTCTCGGCATCCCGCTTCATCTCATGGTGATTTTCCAGCTTCCTCTGAATGGCGTCAAGGGCTTCGAGGCAGGTATTCGTTGGTGAGCTCTTCTTGTGGTCGCGAATGAGGGAGTTTAGACGCTTGAAGGCGGTTGCCAAGCCATCGAACGAGGTAACAGTCGAGGACAGTTCGGCTATCTCACGAAATGTGGCCTCCTTGGCCTGCATCGGTGTGGGTACAGTCGCCGGCTTGGAGGTATTGGCAAGCGGGAGAACCTGTCCATCGGGCAGCTTCGAAGTCACAGGGAGATCAGAAACCGGCACTTGCCTGTCCCCGCTAGGCGGAGACAGATCATGAGGTTTGTGCTCAGAGTCTGTCCCCCCGCGCTTCATGCGGGCGCCGCTACGTCAGCAATGCTCGAAGACCACTCGGCGAGCACCTCGACGCCTTCGGCCACTGGAAATTATGTGATAGGAAAGGCTCTATGTGAGTGGGTGAGTGTGCGGATGGAGGGGCCGCTTTGCCGCCGATTCGCTGGGCCATCCTCACTCGGAGAGACGGGCAGGGAATCTGGAATGATACCGCGGAGACGGCGAACTCCAGTACACGCTGGGAAACTCCGGCCTCAAGATGAGATAACCGAAGCAACCAGGCGTGGGTGGGTGGGACACGAAAGAAAAGCGAGGGATTGAGCGGAGAGCGAAGAGGAGCAGATGAGAAATCTCTGTTGTGATGGTACGCGACAGAGATGGAATGATCACGTGTGGGTATGGGCACCCGAAAAGGCGCTGATCATCTACTGGATTATTTCCTTCAAATCGACAGTCACGCATCACGCAGCCCCGTGTTGATCCCGAATTTTGGTCGTGGTCACGCATCATGCAGGCGAGTGTCGAATTCGTCAAACGTCACGAAAATGGCTGAAAAATTGGTATAAATTCAAAAATAAATCTTTACAGTGCTCAATGTCTTCAGAACACCGAAATTCCACAGTTTCTGTCATTTTTAAGCCTCCATGGAGTCTTTCCGTGCCAAACCGCTGTGTTCTGGCCCAAATTTAAGCCAGAGGAAAACAAACAGAAAAAAATTAAGAAGGTAAGGTTAATGGGATCCAAATATTCTTAGAATATACTAGGGCTCTTGGCCAATGGAATAGCATCGTTTCCGCTGAACTTCGAATTTTTTGTCCCTGTCACGCTCAGTTGGGGGGCCTGTCGAAATGTCGAATAGGTCAAATGGGTCATGTGTCATGCCCCCTGTCGATTTGAATAAAATAATCCAGTATACGCTATCTAATCGTACCTTGCCTCTCACTCAGGCAGCTCATGCCTCGCCTGCCGGAGCTCACAGCAATCTACTATGGACTCGATCTGACTGCTATGCTAATTCGCTCCGTCCTCCGCAAGTCCTCTGGATCCGGAATGTGCTAGCACACACACATACACCCCATCCGGCGATTCCGATCGACTTTCTTCCGCCACAAAATAGGGTATAGTCCCAAGGACGGCCAGCCGTGCATGGACCACGACCGCTCCGATGGCGAGGCGCTAGGCCTACAGGAGTACTCCATGGTAAAAATGGAAGTCGGTGAGTGGGGCGCAGCAGCCAAAGACGCAATTGAAGGTAAAGTCGGCGGGAGGAAGGTATTCTTGCTTGCAGCAACCCTCAGACCCGAGACGATGTACAGTCAGATGAACTGCTTCGTCGGCACCGTCTTCGTGATGAGTGATACCAAGGTGTTCTTATGCATGTACCGCGCCGCGCGCAACATGGTGTTTCCGGGCATCCCCAAGACGCGCGGTGACATCGACCAGCTGCTAGAAATCGACGGGGCGAAGCTCGTCGGAATGCGAGTCAAGGCGCCGTTCGCATAGTGCATTCAACCCGGAGGTGTACATGCACCAGAGGTTGGCACGGTTATATATAAAGACCTCTAATTAGAGGTGCAGCATTTATGTATAAAACCCTCTAGTTAGAAGGGGCCCATTATATATATACTAGAAGGACAGTTTGGGACCACCAATCGGTGCAAGCATGACAAATGCCTGGACATTATACGCTCGTCGCTGTGTTGGACAACGAACAGAATTATCCGCATTCAGACAACGTCGATCAAAGCCTCTGATGGTTGTTGACGCCAACATCGACAAAATATCACCCAAAAAATATGGAAAAATCAGGATGTATAGAATGCATCTACAGTGTACATGTGGTGAAGTAGCTACGGAACCGGAGAAAATAAACACTCATGAAATGCATTTTAACTGAAAAATTCGCCGCTGGGAGCGCACGTTTCTTGTCACACACGCAGGCAAAATCACTCCGCATGCCACGCTGCAGACAACTGCCAGAACCGCCGTGACGCATGCATGCACGCTAGCGCTCTGCACTCGCGCCGCATCTGAGGTAATTGTTGTAACGGGGCCCTCCAGTCCCTCCCCTCTGCACATTGCACATTTCTCAGCAGTACCATGCTACACCGTGCGCGCGCAGTCTCTGAAGTCGCCGGATGTAGTTAGCGTACTGAGTCCTGGTGGGGAGTGGGTGCTGGAGGGCACACAAGGCCTGCGCACACGTCGCTGCACACCGAGCCCTTCTGCGCGAATGGCATGAACCTGCACGAACCTGCACTGACCAGGCCAGCGTTCTTTGGGTGCAGTGCACCCAAGCTCCTTTGCATCGTGCGCAGGCAACGACACCAGGCGCTGGACCATCGGGGGTCCGGCTGCGGCCTATCCGCCCAGATTCTGCGCCTCGCAGCTGTTGCCTGCACTGCACATGCAGCCAACTCGTACCGACCCTCCCCATGTCTGGGTCGCAGCAGGCACCTGCGGTGCTCTGAGAGGCTGCGCAGGCTGTGATGGGAAGGCGCAGATTCTGTACCTCACCCCACCGCTGGTGTTCTGCTCCTGGCGGGCGCGCAGAATGTGTCTGCCCGACGCATACACCATATACTGCAATCCAGGAACAATATGGGTACTCCGCGATACCTCTGCATCCACACTGGGTGTTCGTACGCAGACGCACAGGCGCTGACCCTACCGCAGCGGCGTCACGGAGTATTGCGCGATGTGCATATGGGGGATACTTATCGCATCTGAGATGGAGCCAGGGGCGCACTGGAGGCGCCAAGCAAGATGAGTTTGTGAGCTAAAAGCCGACACAGAGAAAAAATACTGGAACAGGACCAGGGTGTTGGTCCAGTAAAAAGATACAAAAAGAAAGAAAGTGCGGCCGCGGTGGTCAGGTATCATGTTGGTGGGTGGACCCCAAAAAGTGGCGGAGAGTCTCGCAGAGAGGTGTGGCGTGAATGGTGGTGGTGGAAGACAAGAGATAGTCACGGCGGTCACATCGGGTCACAGCGCCGAAAGTTGGAAAGGAACAATTGAAATTTGCGTCGGTAAGCAGCCTCATCTACTCTTTAAACTTTCGAAGCGAAAGATCACTCCAGAATTGTTTTCCGCACGTAGACAAGCTACCGGGTGGGATAAACGTCATGGTACAAAGCGACGCACTAAAAAAACTGAACTGCACCATAGCGGGGTGCCTGGATGGCAGTGGAAAGGAAAACGAGTTTCACGCTCTTTGAGTGCCTTGCTCACGTTTTGGAAAAGGTGAAGAGAGAGATATCTTTAAAAGCCTGTTCTGTATCCCGCGGTATGTGCCAACTCAGTAATATACCGTAATATACCGATTTATAAAGCAGTACCATTGAAGCGGTTCCAAAGAGTCGAAGGAAAGTGGACAGGAGCACAACTTTCGCCCTCTGTGAGCGACTTCAGGCACTTTGCAGAAGATCTAGATACATATTTCTCTTCAGAATACCATTCTAAACATCGTGGAATAGAGATTGTGGACAATATACCCGACTTGACACCGATACCATCCAGAATTTTGAGCTGGTTGGTGCCAAGCAAGCAGAAAGGAACACCGTACTTCATATTGTGTACCCTTGCGCCATTTTTAAGATTCTGAGGCGAGGGAAGTCATCGTATTGTTTTTCCGCACTCTACAGACTGCACAAGTGAAGGAATACATAATCATCAGGCGGTACAACTGCGATTACTGACGCGGTTTGTGTGTAGAAAGCAACCCAATGATTTGTGTTCCTTCGGCACCCCATTTTTTCGTAGTGTGAGGGGCGAGAAATCTGCGGAATGATAGTCCCGATTCTGTGGTGTGCAGAACCTAAGCTCAAGCAGTCTCATTCAACCTGCTGAACCCACAGTGCATCAGAGCAAATACATGGAAAGGAACATGAAGTGCAAGGACAAAAAACAGTTAACTTGCGTCTGGCGAGCTTCACATGGGTTAGAAATTAGCATTTGACTTGTTCTAGAGGCAAAACCCACCACAGGTGGACTTCGGCATGCATTTCCGCGTCTGGCGTCTAATCTTCGTGGACAAGCGCCCATTTTGATGGTTGGATCCTATTGGCTCGGGGCCGCGGGCCGTGATCGGAATCTTCCGAACTTTCGAAAACTTCGAACTCTGCGCGCGCATTCCTTCGAGTCTATACCACCCTCGTCACTTCGTCAGTTCGGCTAATTTTGAGACTGTTCGTCACTTCATGTAAATTTAGAAGATTTGAGGATTGTTCGTCACTTGGGACTCCCAGCTGTGAATGTTCGTCAGTTCAGATTTCCCGCTGCGAAAGTCTGTCAGTTCAACATTTTTGTCACACTCGTCACTTGCCTTCTTTGTTCTCTGACCACCACGTTCTCTCGACTAACCACTACGTTCCCTCAACTAACCGCTACACCGCGTCTGCGACGTTGATGTCCTCCAACAGTATCTGGGTTTAAAATCAGGCGCTCGCAGCGCAGATGTAGGGTTCCGACGGCAAGTGAGTGTGCTGCGGGTGTCGTCTTAACAACACTGCCAGTTTTTTCTGGATATTGGGTGTGAAAACTTTGAACCTCCCGCCGACTGGGCCCCCACGCCATCGCATGACTGTGCCCGTGCGTTCTCGTTTGATGTTTTCCTATATTTTACATCCAACCGCTAGTGGGTTGAACAGCTCCAGGCGACATCAAGCATCGCTCCCGACACCGCTTCATTCAATATTACTTTTCTTTTAATCCCCGAAAAGACGGCTCGACTATTCCCTCAAACATGGTCTCCTCAGAACAGGTAGTTTCATCATTAATGCACCGAAGTGACACATGCATTTCCTAGCTTCTGTTCTATAGTGGGTTATATGTAAGTGCTGACGCCATGTCGAAGGTAACAGACGCTTGTGATGACTGGGAGAAATTCTGCATCTCGGTAAATGATATCAACAGCGTGTCGCAATGTCCACATATACTGTTGTAGATTTCCTGTAACTAGCCTATCACTTACCACCTACCCACAAAAATGCCATCTCGACAGAATGCTGCACGAAATTCAAAAGAACATAGGTCAGAGTTATTCCGTGGCAACCATAACTATCTTCACCATTTTGGTGCCAGCAAGTCCCGGTTTCCTTGATTTCCACTGTCTCCGTATTTTGTTGACTGTTTCCGACGAGTTTTTACAAGCACAAAATTGCCCCGCATGTTAAGATATCCGGACGGACTCTGACCAGCCATGGTTTGTGTCACAGGGTGACGAAAATATTGAACTGGCGGGGATTCACAGCGAGGAACTGAAATGACGAAGGTTAACAGCCAAGACTCCCAAGTGACGAAGAATATCTCAAATTTGCTATATTTACATGGGGTGATGAACTTTCTTAAAATTAGCCGAACTGACGAAGTGACGAAGGTGGCGCGGACTCCATTCCTTCGCAAAACAGGTGATTTTGGTACCCTACGGGAGATGATTCTCTATAGACATACGCTCTGCAATATTTAACAAAATCCGTCCAGCCAGGAATATTCTATTCACGATTCAATTCTTGTTGCTGCCAATATATCACCCCCAAATGATATTTCTTCCACACAGCCATCCAGCAACCACCTAAAAATCGGAAGAAATGCTCACAGACCATCTCTATGGTATATGAACAACATTTGTCAAAATGACAGCACCATTGCCAAGTGAAATGGAAATAGTCAGGGCAGACTCAAACTGTCGAGTTTCCAGGCCAAACCAAAGTTCAACCTGGGGACTTTTGGGACTTTTTCAACAACTATGCCCTTTCAGCTGAAGGAACCCCAGTTCAAATGGAGGAAACCCGTTCCAAGATGGCATTACTCCATCTTTGGGGGTCCAATATAGCTTAGCACCTTCTCTTTGTCTCCTCATTCTCGAAATATGGCGAAAAAATGGTCAAATATAACATGATCTAATTTCAGAATATGTTGTTCACATAGTGAAGGGGATGCAGAATCTCCAATATCCAGGCCGCCCCAGCTGGAACAGATCCGGAATGAGCCTCAACATTCTGATTGCATGTTGCATGGTTCACAAGTTTTGTGTGGACTGAGAGGGGAATGAGTAGTAAAATATCATTCAGTATGTAAAACTACACTGTATGCCCGAAGGTGGGGGTCCTTGTCCATTTCAGGAGCCAGTATTGAACTGATTAGTGAAATTTAGTCATTTGTCCAAACACACGGAATAAAATTTATATGACTTCCATAATTTGTCAGAGGGTGTGCAGAGGTCAGCTTTACGAAATGGCTTCAGCAGAAATGTGATTTAAGGTCTTGGAGCCTATTTGTAGCGTCGGAAACGATCTTGTTAGGGGCTGCATCCCCAAAATGGTGCGCGGATCACAGCTCGATCATGATCGATCTCTGAGATCTAGCCATATACGGTAATATCTCACATGGAATGATGGGCGCTTAACGCGCGCCAAATGGAAAGGAACACGATGTTCGCTTTCCTCGAACATCCCCAGTCACTTTCAATTAATTTTGAACAGGGCATTCTTTTCGAATGTATGTCCACACTATATAGTCCGGTAATCTACGAAGTTATTGTGCCAGTTCGGTCGGAGATCTCTGTTTTAGGGTAGCAAGCTGTTTCTGCTTCTCTCCCGTTCCCAAATCTGGTGGTTTTCTTTAAGATGGCTCGATTAATACATTCAAACATGGCTATGCAAAAGTTTTCGCTGATCTTTGACTGTGCTGGAGTTCTGTTTGGCGCAGTAATTTCGGTGGTACCGTGTGTACGACTCCTACGTATCCCAATTGGTGTGTTCACGGGAGTGCGGACTCAGTAAAAATGATCCTTCTTGGCTAATCTATCACTCCAAAGTATAGAGTAAATCCGTTCACTGCGAGCATTCAACAAGAAGAATTGACATTGGCTCGGGTACAGGTGGAAGAATTAATTGAATTTGAGGGAAGTGGTGTGATCAAGCAATAAATAGAGCATGTACAAAACGTCAATTGCAGTGGATTACTGTCTCTGCATTATAAAGTGTAGACAGAATGAGCAGGGAAGATCTACTAGCTTCGGAGAATCGGGTACCTATTAAAATGAATCAAGCACAATGGAAGGATGCGGGGAGTGAGCTGTGATCTGGGGGCCGGGTAGCAAATACCGCGGTGGGAAACGTGCCGCGAACGGCGTGCGGATGGTTCTGGTATCCGGAAAATATCGGGGAATTGGCTGGGCGTGCGGATTGCGCACGACGTGCAACGGGCAGGTGTGGAATGCGTAGTAGGGTGACGAGGCGGCAGTGCGGCGAGGCTCCAAGCGTAGGCGCAGGCACTGTGCGGTGAGCGCAGGTGGAAGGAACAATTTCGGGTGTGCAAAGCGCACCAGGTGGGCGGGCAGCGGGGTAAGGGAACGCAGGGCGAGGGAGCGCTGGGCGTGAGTAGCGAGGAGAAGAACGGTGCTGCTAGGGGGTGCAGGGCGTTGGGACGGGCGGAACCTATTTTGTGTGGTGCAGTGCGTGCAAGTACAGCGGATGGGCAGAGGGCGCCTGGGGCGAACGGCAAGTGAAGGAATGGCGCCAATAGCAATAGATATAGTGTCGAAGCATCCTGATGAAGCAAGGAGAGTCAAACAACAGGGCAGAATCCCGAGGCCGGAATGAGTTTTGGGCGGGACGGGTAAACGGGCAACAGCGAGCGAGCGGCGAGAATAGAGTCAACAAGAATATAGGAGGCGTCTGGCTTGCATCGGCGCTTGATTCGGCTAGAATTCCAGGAGCAGAGGAGCCCGGGAGAGCCAAGTATTAAGCAATAAGTAGTCGACGAAAATGGCAGCATCGATTGCAGGCTCTGTGATGGAATTGAGGAGCTGTGGCTGTAGGAGATTTGACATCGAATATGAAAGAAGGTCGACACTGAATTCCAGAGCAAACGAACCGCGAGGACAGCTTATATGAGAAATGCTCCCCGAGGGGGAGTGCCGGCGCAGCCGTAATTGTAACATATTACGGACAATTTGGGGCAATCAAAGTGGCACGATACGTAGAAAGGACCTAGGAGGAGCCGCTCCGAAGAGTCAGAGCCAGGAAGGATGCTGCGGGCAAAGGGGAGCGAATGTGGCGAGAGGACGAAGAGCATTGATGGGAATGCAACATGTGTAAACAACGACCCAATTTGGACTGCACCATCAGCAGCGGCGCGCGCGCGGTGTGCGCCCAAACGACGCCGCCGCTAAAGGCCCGACTTGGACCACATAGATAGGTGAGCTTCTAATATGTATATAATGAGCCTCTTCTAACTAGAGGATTTTATATATAAAATGTCCCTTTCAAACTAGAGGCCTTTTATATATAAAAACACCATATACGCCTGGTACGTGCCGATGGACAATGTGCTGCCGACCAAAGGGACGGGTGTTGTCACGTCCGTACCTTCCGATTCGCCCGATGACTGTGCGACGCTGGCAGATCTGGCGAAGAAGCCTGCATTCTACGGCATCGAGGCTGCGCGGGCGGCTATTGAGCCCGTCCCCGTCATTAGCGCCGGCGCTGGTGAAGAGCATGAAGATTCAGGATGTGAAGCAGCTGGCGGAGGCGAAAGAGATCGCTTACAAGGAAGGATTCTATAACGGTGTCATGCTAGTCGGGGAGTTCAAAGGCATGAACGTCGAGGAGGCGAAACCCAAGGTTCGGGAACGTATGATTGAGGCTGGGCTAGCGATGGCGTACGCAGAAACGGAAGGCCTGATCATCAGCCGCAGCACGGACGAGTGCGTCGTTGCTCTGATGGACCAGTGGTACCTGGACTACGGAGAGGCGGGCTGGCATGCAGAGACAGAGCGGTGCGGGTGGTCACATATAGTTGGGAGTTTGGGCTGATGATATTTGCAGCTTGCTCAAGGGCATAGAGCTGTATCAACCTGAGACCCGCCATTCTTTTGAAAAGACGCTTGCTTGGCTGAACCAGTGGGCGTGTGCGAGGACGTACGGTCTGGGTTCGCAGCTGCCTTGGGACCCCCAATTCTTGGTCGAGTCGCTGAGCGACTTGACCATTTACATGAGCTACTACACTGTGGCGCAGCTGTTGCACGGTCAGTCGTGTGCGCGTCTCTTTATTTGATATTGATTTCTTTCCAGAGAACAGCATCGATGGTCAAAACCGGGACCTCTGGGAATAACGCCGGACCAGATGAGCGACGAGATATGGGAATACGTATTCTGCGACGGGCCGTTCCCGTCCCCGTCGCCTCTGCCTCAAGAAAAGGCCGACGCGTTGAAGCAACTACTTCTACCCCATGGACATCCGCTCGTCCGCCAAAGACCTGGTTCCCAATCACTTGACGTTCTGTCTGTACAATCACGTCGCGCTGTTCCCCGAGGACAAGTGACCGCGGAGCATGCGGACAAACGGGCATCTGTTGTTGAACGGGAAGAAGATGTCCAAGAGCACGGGCAATTCGCTGAACTTGAAGGAGGCGATCGCCAAGTTTGGTGCTGATTCGACGCGCCTGTCGTTGGCGGATGCTGGGGATGGCGTGGAGGACGTGAACTTTGATAAGAAGAGCGTGAATGCCAACATTCTGCGTGTCCACACTTCGGTGCAGTGATGTGAGGTTCGTGTTCTTTTCGCAATTGTGACCACCTTTGCCCATGGATATTATATCAGGAAATGGTCCAAGACGAACCAAATCTGCGCCACGGGCCCAAAAATCTGTACCATGATCTGGTCTTTGAGCAAGAAATCAACGACTTGATCAACGTTACCCAGTTGCATTATGAAGCGTGAGCACAATTTCTATTCGACGACGTTCCCGACTTGAATTATGCCTCTAGCACGAACTACGAAGATGCCCTGAAATACGGCTTCTACGAACTGCAGACTTCGTGTGACTGGTACCATGAAGTCACGTCCGACGTCGGAATGCACGCCGACCTGGTCATGTACTGGATCCGCGTCGCCGCGCTGGTGGTTTCGCCCATCGCGCCGCACTTCTCCGAGCACATCTGCAGCACTGTGCTCAAGTCCCCCACGTCCATCCAGCGCGCGCTGTGGCCCACGCCCTCTGCACCTGTCGATGTCACCGTGGTCGAGTCTGGCGTGTACACGCGGGGGACCAAGACCATTCGTGACGTGGAGACGACGCTGGTGATGATGCTGAGCAAGGCCAAAGGCAAGGGCGCGAAAGACGGCAAGCCCATGTACGACCTTAAAAAGCCAAAGAGTGTCCGATTGTACATCGCCATGAAATTTCCCGAGGGGCAGGAGAGGTGCGTGAAGGTAGTACGGGAGTTGTACGACGCAGCCGCAGACAAGTGGACGATCCGAAGGTCCGCGCGCTGCTGACGGGGCGTGGGCTGATCAAGGACAAGCGCACAATGCCGTTCGTCCACGATTTCAAGGTATAATATTGACCCTTACTTCCCAACACACCGACTAATGTCTGCTCGTCAGAAACGGATGGCCCAATTTGGTGCGCAGACCGCCTTCCGCCGCACTCTGCTGTTCTCGGAGCGGGATGTGCTGCAGGAGATCATTCCGTATCTGAATGAGCCCGGCAGACATCGAGGTTTACTCGATTGAAGACGCTCTGGCAAAGCAAGGAGAGGACGGGTTCACAAAGAACATTATCGAGTTGTCTGAGCCTGGAAGTCCGGCCATCGAGTATCGTAATGTGTAGATTTCGAATTGTTGTAGATGGTTTAATGGAGATTGCGTTGGATTGTCCCCAAGTGTGTTCATTCAGCGGGAGCACGCATATCTTGATGTTCGCGCATCGAATAATGATGTTAAAAATTCAGTACACTCTCAAGCGAATAGAGCCTTTCCACCGCTCTTGCTCTCCACAACCTTGTTCGTATTTCACGGACCTGCATCGCTAAGAGAGCAGCCCCCACAATTGCAGTTCCCGCGACGCAGACTTTATCTTGAATGAGTTATTTACCCTTTTCTTTCCTTATATAGCAGGTCTTGTGGCCATCATAACAATTTCTGCTCTGAGTAATTTACCTTTTCTTTCCTTATATAGCATGACTTGTTGCAGCCTCGTGGTATCAAATTTCCGCACCCACGGAAATACTGCGGAAATGTTGCGGAAATGATGCGGAAATACAAAATTTCCGCCGAATTTCCGTGCCGCGGAAATGTTGCGGAAATGTTGCGGAAACTAAATATTTCCGCGGCGCGGAAATACTGCGGAAATGATGGCTTGCACCCAGTGTGCGGAAGGATCATTGCTGGGAAGAGAATTCCCGTGATCAGACACCCCCGCGATCCAAGGAGAAGGTGTACCGGTTGATCAAACCAATAGATAAACCTGGAACTACGGAGAAGATTCTGGAGGAACTGTGGAAGACAAGGACGAATACAGAGTTTGGGGATTTGGTCTGAGTCTCGCCTGGGATCGCGGAAGCTCTTAGATGGGCTGTAACCAAGAAAAGGAAAAAGCCATTGAGGTTTGAGGACAGCTTCCTTCAGGAGAGCTGTTTTCCTTAAATGGAAGACCATTTCTATGTAGAGTTAGAACATGACACCCTCGAGATCAATGAGTTACCCGAGGTCACCCACCTATAAAGCCCAGATATCTCCAGTAGTTAGTGGGGGGATGAGGCCCCTTGTCCCCGCAGTAGTTACTGGCAAAAACAGGCACCTAGGGCATCCTGCAATAACTTTGCAAATATCTTTGGATACCTTTAGAAATTTTTGAGGATTTGGGGCATGTAGGGGTGCCCCTGGGCTATTCTGAATAATTTTCAATAAATATGACACTTGAGGGTGTATCTGGGCTGTGTTCATCCAAAGCTAAATAACTTTCAATAAATATGGACTCAGTGATGCATACAGAGGTACCCACCAGCGAATTTCAATAACTTTTGATAATTATTGGCTTTGAGGTGCATATAGTGGCACCTACAGGCTACTTTCAGTAACTTTCAATAACTATTGGGCCAAGCGGTGCATACACCACATGGCTAATCTTGGCTAATCTAAATAACTTTCCATAATTATCGGACTTAGCTGGCTGCTTACTTTCAGTAACTTTTAATAACTATTGGACCTGGTGGTCCATATAGGGGACCTCTCGGCTAATCTCAATAACTTTCAATAATTATCCGCCTTGTCTGCTTATTTTTGATCATCACTGCCTAAAAAGAGAATTCACATTATAATTTACCAAGAAAAATAATGCTATAGTACCGTTGACTTCAGGACTATTATCGCAAAAAACCTGTCATGCACTTGCACAAATCCCAGGTGGCCCTCCCTTTTTCCCCTTGACAATGTTCTTCAATGATGTCGAATCGGAAGTTGACAGCACAGTCGAGTTTCGGAGGTGAGCAGTCTCAGCTGCTATTCTGTCCGCCTTTTCCCTCAGTGTTGTTGCCCTCAAAGCTGCCGCCTTTGCAGCTCTCTCCAAATCGACCGCCCTCTTGTGCGCCACTGTCTGAGCCTCTCTCGATATCTCCCCCACAGCAGCCAAATCTCCGGCCATCTTGATTGCTGCATTGGCCTCCAAAGCTTTCCTCCTCGCTATATCTTCGGCTACTGCAGCCTCAGTTTCAGCCTCACAATTCTGCTTCACTGCTGCTCGCCTCTCCACCTCCAAGGTGTTCCCCCCTTCCTCCTCGTTCGGCTCGTCATGTCTGCCAGATGGTTGAACGCTTGGCCCAGATTGGTGACCAGGTGCATTGCGATAGGCAGGCACAGGCTTCGGTCTGGTGCCAACAGAGGTTGAGGGCTTGGGCTTAGCCTTAGCGGCGGTGGAGGGCTTAGGCTTAGCCGTGGCGGAGGGCTTGGGCTTGGGCTTGGTGGCATCGGAGGGCTTGACCTTAGCCTTGGCTGGAACGGTCGGCTTTGCTTTCTTCTTCGGTCGACGGTCGCTTTCCTCCTCCTCGTCATCATCCTCCCTCGGCCTCTTTCTTGTTTCACCACCTGACCTCCTCGCCTTCTTCGACTGCCCCTCGTCCTCGTCCTTCTCCCCGCCATCGTCTTTGGTGTTCCTCTTCTGCTTCTTCCTCTCTTTCTCCGACTCCTCCTTCTCCTTCTGCTGTGACACCGACTTGGAGCCAGCTGCCTTCTTCTTCGGTGCAGGCTCCTCCTCTTCCTCCTCCTCGCGTTCGCTCTCATCCTCCTTGTCGCTGTCCTCGACCATCGCCTTGCTCTTCGACTTGCTCTTCTCCCCCGCCGCACGCTTCCCCCGAGTCCTCAAGTTCGACCCCCTCTGCTCTCCCTTGTCTCCTCGCTCCTTCCTCGGCTGCTCCACAATCTCGCCCGATGCGATCTTCTCCTCGTAATCTTTCTTCCATTTCTCCTTCTCTTTTGCGGTCAAGACCTTCCACCTGCATGTGCCATCTTTCAGAGCCTCGTATAAGGTGCGGAGGTCGTCAATAGAACAAATGTTTGTCGGTGATGTAAAATTGACAGACTTGGGCCATCCCACGAGGATCACGCCGTAGCCTAGGACAATGACGCGCATATATCGTTCATAATTCATGGCACATTTTGTGCGCTTGCATGCAAGTACTAAAATGAAGGTCAGATTGAATTTTTTATTCCGAAGATGGACAGCGTATACGAACCCAGACCATTCTTCAATAATTTTGGAATCTCTTTTCGCATGACGGGTGCTGATTCTAGTCCAGTAAATCCTGAAAACATTTGTCAGTGTCGCATCGCGTCGGTGACCAAAGATCCTAACAAGAGACAAACCCTTATTTCTAGTGCAGCACCACTGCTCATACCGGACATTAGGGAATACCACGAATATGCAAAACGAATATTCGTTGCTTAGTAAGCAGGTGAGATCCTCACTATTTACAAGCAATATACATTTAGAAGTCTTGTTCTACATTGTTGTGATTGATGACAATATAGAACAAGACTTATGAATGTATATTGCTTGTGAATAGTGAGGATTTCACCTGCTTACTAAGCAACGAATATTCGTTTTGCATATTCGTGGTATTCTCTACCGGACATGGAGGTCCACTGGATCCATCTTGACGGCCTCCCGAAAGAAATTCACTGCACCACCCGTCTGGAGAATGGCTGGCTCGGTCATATCATGGATGTGGCCCTTTGTGAAAAATGCCACGCCATACATTCCACATCGTTCCAGCAGGCCTTCCATCTGACACCGATCAGAGGCTCGCCCAGAAAGGAAATTGCCAAAACCCCTACCTCAGACGATATTGTTTTCAGTGTGAATGCAGCGTCCTGAGCCGCGGCTTTGTTGGTAGCGCGTGCTCCCTTGGCCTTCTTCTCGCGATGCTTCTCCAAATCCTTGAAGAGCTTGGTCTAGAATTCGGAAGACATGTTTTTGAATTCCGACCAGGTGCGGATGCGTCACCTAATTTGATGAAGATTATATCAGTCCTTTTGTTCATGTCCTGTACAACACTGTATTAGCAGACCGAATCTATTAAATAAACCAGCACAAACCGTCATTCAGCACCTTTGCCAGGTAATGCTCCTGCGCCCGGAACAAACTCATCTTGCTGTTATATACCAAGCCGCGGGGAAGGGCTAAGCCGGTTAAGCCGGCCGGTATATGAAGGCCGGACGGGATATGAAAGCCGGTCGGCATATGAATGCCGAAAGCCGAAGGTGAACGGACATGGGGGATGCTAACGCCACAGAGGTGCTGGGCGAGCTAGACTATCAGCCGGCGAAGTGGATGAAGAGCCGGACGGCCGATGTGAACAAGGCCGTAGGAGGGAGAACGACTTAGACAATGAACAATGAGTCCAAAGACATTTATAATTAATCTGAAGTACAAACTGGTAGATACGGGGTTTAAATACTAAAGCCGGATCTAATTATGAATCAGGAAGTACAAGGGATATAGCAAATGGAGAACATAGCCTTGAAGCGAGTACAAGGGAACATACAAATGGAGAACAATGCATGGGGGCGTGTAGATGAAAAGCATGTGGAGATCCATGCAAAGGCGGATAAACGGGAAACACTCAGAATACTTCATTGCGTAAAAACCCATCTTTGGCCAAAGGCCGGACGCTAGTCCGAAGACCGGCGGATCATAGAATGTGAGCCGGAGGAAGTCCGGCATAGTGTCGGAGTATGGTGATAAGCCGGGCGGCGTAATAAGCCGGTAAGCTGGATTCCGCCGGAGGAGGTACCGGGTGGTACGGGATGTAACAGTATCCCCCTTTACGTTCCTTGCCCTCAAGGAACAAGGACGCCGTGGGAGGAAGCATGTGACGGCTGAAGGTAATGGAATGCCGGAGAAGAACAATGCCGTCACAGGCGGTGTTGACACAAGTCTAAGACAGTTGTCAAACACGTCATAACAAGGAAAATTTTCTTTCTCCACAACCACTACCCTCAACGCTGACACGAAATGGAACCAGGAAACCCCGGACCCAGCGGAGGCGACAACAACGGGAGCCGCGAGGGCTCTCCGGAATATGCAGGACGCCGGGCGGACGTTAGGCAGGGAAAGCGGAGAGCAGCCGACGCGGGGTTGGAGAGTGAGGACAAGGGGCGCGAGACGCGCATGAGGGAGGACGGCGGAGACGAGGATGACGCGGCCGAAGTGGCGCGCAAGAAGGACCTCGCCTGGCTGTCGGAGCGGTATTCGGAGATTGTGCTGGAAGTGGCGTGGAACAAGGAGAGGGAGCGGGAGGAGACGCTGCGGATGGAGACTGAGCGGGAGACCGCCAGGAAGAAGCTCGCCGACCAGTGAAAGGGACGTGTAGATCGGGACGCCACCAAGAAGACGTAGAAACCCGATGTGCCGACGAACACCACGGCGGGACCGTCGGGGACGATTCACGCGGCGCGGGACTAGGATGGCCTTCGTCAACAGGCCCAGGTGTACAAGAGGGAGTACAAGCGGCTTATCGAGGCTGCGGAGCAGGCGAGGATGCGTATGGCGTTGTTGATGCGCCAGGCGGGATTGGTGGACAACAACGACAATATGCCAATGCCGCCGCCATCGCCCGAGGGAGCGCCGTCCAGCCTGGATAGGCCGGACTCACAACTGCCGAGTCCCGGCGGAGAAGAGCCGGAGGTGCAGGTCCTGCGGGAAGATGAGGAGGAGGATGTTTACCAGGACGAGGAGGACGAGATCCAGGAGATGCCGGCCCCATCGAAGGGGAAGATTTTTGAAGAAGGTGTGTCGTAGTAAGCCGTAGAAGATTGGAACTAATGTACCGGCTTAACAGGATGCGACTGGTGCACGGCCAACGGTATTCATTGCCGGGAGTACGTCGGCACAAGGACGCGGAAGAGAGGCGCCTGCGGGGCATGTCACGACGCGAAGGCGAAGTGCTCGCTCGTGAAGCGAGACGACGACGATAAGCCGGCGGCTTCCAAACAGCCGAAGTCCGAGGGGGAAGAAAAGCCGAAACCGCGCCGGAAACCCGTTCGGGTCGTGGTGGATTCGCGGGTGTCGACACCGGTGGAAGAAGTCATCGAAGGCTGAACTCAGTCGGCCCATGCCAACACGTCCATCGCCCGCTTGTCGCGGCGTGTGGAGCGCCTGGAGGCGACGGTCGCACAAGACCACAAGCGCATCGTGATGCTCCGGTCGGTCGCACGCGCCGGGCTCGTCAACGACATTCACAATGCAGCGAACGAGGAGACGTTGGCGGCGCTCCGGACGTTCGAGGAGATGTTGGAGAACGACTACATCGCGGATGTGGCACGCGAGGCGGAGCAGAAGGAGAAGGAGGAAGAGCGAAAGAAGAGGAAGAAGGAGAAGAAGACCGCACTGGCTTTGGATAAGCCGAAGGCCGATAAGCCGCGGAAGGGCAAGTCCGTGCGAGGACGTTCGCCGGTGGTGCCAGTCGCTGGCCCATCTCGTGTGCCGTCGTCGCGGCGTTCGAATCGCTGCGCTGATATGCCACGCCGCTCGCTTCATCCGCCGGGTTCAAACCCGGAGTCCGACAACGAGACGGCGGACCGCAACAAGATCACCTCGTGGAGCCAAGATGTCCCTACCGGCTTTGACCCAGATGAAGGGTTCTGGCATTTTGTGCCAGTCACAGAAGACGTCAGCATGCCGCTGGTGGAGGACGAGATGCAGGTGGATACATTGGTGCCGCTGGAGCGGCCGTACGACCCGTCGCAGCCCCTTAGACCGGGGGAGAAGTTGGCCACGGTGACGGTGAAGGAGGAGGTGGAAGAAGACGCGGTCGCGCCGGAGGGGCCAATGCCGGCGGTGAATACCGCCGCCATCGATGCGCTGGCTCAGGTGCCCACAATTACGCTGGCAGAGGAGCCAGTCGTTACACCGGTGGAAGAGCTGGCCGCTGGACCGTCGAACGTTGCGCCGACCGGGGAGTTGGGATCGACCGGGGAGCCGAGGACACGCAATGTTCCGGTGAAGGTCGAGGAAGAGGACCCACTCGTACCGGGTCGGAAGAAGATCGTCCTCAAGACGAAGACTGTCGTCCTTCAGCAGTTCGCGAGTTCCGAGGTTGGAGCCTCACATGGCCAGCCGATCGAGATAGACCTTTCGGACGAAGAACTGGCGCCGACGGCGGGACCCAGCGGAACGCGGAGGGAGGTGAGTCTGCCAGAGGTGGTGGTTGAAGAACCGAAGGATGGCGAGAGTGCCGAGGGAAGTGGAACCGGCGGACCGGCGGAGGAGGAGTAGATCGACCGGAGCGGTCAATATTTCTTGAATGTATAATAGAAGAAAAAACAGACACTTTGTAGATAGAAAATGCCGCTGTATATTTGCGTATTTAATGGAGGGTTTTCTTGAGTTTGAAGTCCAATTCGAGGGATAAATGGAAGACGGAGTGAACCAATAAGCCGGGCGATATGCCGAGCATTAAGCCGGTGAAGACCGGTGTAGCAGAAGCGTTAAGGAACAGGCCCCGGCTTATGAGGGTAACGCCGGTGAAAGGAGTCGACATGTTCTTGAGCATCAATATTCACCGCGGCGACCCAATCGTACTGGTCGTCGGTGTTCTCGTAGCCAAGCCACTCCACGTAATACCAGAGTTGCCGGTTCTTGTCCTTGAAACACCGGTTGAGTTTAGAATCAACAATCTGTTTGATTTCAAAGTGGCTTTCGCCGTCAATGATTTCTACAGCGCCGGGTGGCTCTTTGGTGCGTGAAGGAAAAAGATTGGGGAAGTGAGGCTCGAGTTGTGACACATGGAATGTAGGATGAACTCCCTTGAGTGTTTTCGGAAGCCGAATGGTATAAGAAGCCGTGCTGGGTTTCGCGAGGACTTCGTAAGGGCCAAAGTGGTTCTCAGCGAATTTCTTCGTCGGCCGAGTGGTACGCAGATGATCCGCCGAAACGTAGACAGAATCGCCGATGTTGAACTGAGGGTCAGGCAAACACTTTCAGTCGGCGGTTTCTTTATACCGATCCTTGGCGAATGTAATCTGTTGCCGGAGGTACTTGTGAAGGGATTCGAGATCGACAGCATAGTCCTTGGCATAGACATTAGCAACATCGCGTTCGGCATGGACGGTAATTGCCGGGTTATAACCCTTGTTCGCGAAGAACGGGGATATGCCGGTAGAAGCGTTCGGCGCATTATTGAGTGCGAATTCGGCGAGGGGTAGAAGCCGGTCCCAGTCCTCCTGTTGGTACGAGCAGTACATCCGGATATATTGTTCCAGAGTCTGATTCATACCTTCAGTTTGACCGTCAGCCTCCGGGTGATACCCCGAGGTATAGTGAAACTCCATTGATAGGAGTTCGCCGAGTGAACAGAAGAACGCCGATACAAATTCGGAACCACGGTCACTAGTGCAGTGAGATGGAACACCGTGTTTAGAAAAGACATGAATGAGGAAAAGGTTGGCAAGTCACTGGGAGTCAATGTGAACGTCACAGGCGATGAGGATGACCTGTTTTGAAGACCGATCACAAATGACGAGGATGGAATCGAATTCACCAGATTCGCCGGCTTTCGGCAATTCTTCAATGAAATCGATGGAAATGGAGTGCCAAGGCCGGAGGGCGACCGGTAAAGGCTTAAGAAGGCCGTACGGCCGATGCCTAGGCTTTTTGTTACGCCGACAGAGGACACAAGACCGGCAGAATTCCTTGACGGACGTCCGGAGGTCGGGCCAGGTATATTCTCGGTGTATGAGAGCGAGAGTCCTGTTTTCGCCGAAATGGCCAGCGAGAACATGGTCGTGATGATGAACTAGTACACGTACCTGGAGCTCCTGAGAGGTACCGGAAACCAAAGGGACATAAATGTGCTCGTCACGGCGGAGTAAACCGGCGTTGTTGATAGTCCAGCGTGGGGAATCACCGGCAGTAGCGGCGGCTAAGCCAGAAACCGCGGTGGGATTGTCATTGAGGTGGGATAAGATGTCGGCGTGAAGCTGCTCAACATCCATGATGATAGGGGCTCGGAGGACGACATCCTCGAGATAGGTGGCTCGGAGTGAAGTGGAGAGTTGATCCTGAGTAAAGATAGGACGAAAATTTTGAGTATTGACTTTACTGTATGTGCTATCCCCCTCTTTAGGGTAGACGTCCTATCGTCTAGTTAAAGCGTCAGGTTTTCCGCCGAGCCGGCCCGGCCGGAATCGGATGACCATATTAAATCGGCATAGGTACTCGGACCACCGGACTTGGCGACGGGTTAAGATCTTCGTCGTTGCAAAGTATTCCAGGTTTTTGTGGTCCGTAACGACATCGACCGTAAGCGCCGAGCCTTCGAGGTAATGCCACCAGTGTTTAAAGGCATCGAAGATGGCGAGGCACTCTTTGTCATGTGTATCGTAGTTAAGTTCCGAAGGGCCGAGGGTGCGAGACCGGAAAGCGACCAGGTAAATTTCGCCGTCGTCACCGGCGATGGAAAGAATCGCCGCAATGGCGTAGTTGGACGCGTCGGTCTCAACAGTAAGCTGAGGACCCGGAACCCAGTGGTGCAGGATGGGTGCCTCCGTGAATGCCCGTTTGAGGGTGTCAAAAGCCGTTTGAGCTTCATCGGACCAAGTCCACCATACGCTGGAACGGGTTAGGGGCGTAAGCGGGATAGTGATGGCCGAATAGTCGTGGATAAATCGCCGGTAGAAGTTACAAAAGCTGAGGAAAGACTGTACGTCCTTGACTTTTCGAGGTTCCGGCCAATCAGTAATGGCCGCGACTTTCTCCGGAGACATGGTAAAGCTGTCCGGCGAAAGGATAAAACCTAGAAACTCCGTAGTGGTTACGCCGAACTCACATTTCTTGAGTTTGCAATATAGCGAAGCGCTGCGCAAACACTTTAATACCTCCCATACATGAGCCGTATGCTGTTTCTCGTCATCGGAGTAAACAAGTATATCGTCCAGATAGACAACGACGGTGACGTCCAGCAAATCAGTGAAGAGGTTATTGAGGAAGCGTTGAAATGCCGACGGGGCGTTGGTGAGACCTTCGGGTACAACCCGGAAGTCGAATGAGCCGTACCGAGTGCGAAATGCGGTTTTCGGCTCATCGCCGGCAGCAATCCGGAGTAAGTGATATGCGTGTCGGAGATCGAGTTTCGTATAAATGCGTGCATTTCCTGGGGCGTCAAGTAAGTCCGAGATCAGAGGAAGTGGATAGCTATCCTTCTTCGTAATCCGGTTGAGACCGCGGTAATCGACACAAAGCCGGAGGCTGCCGTCCTTCTTTCTAGTGAAAAGAATAGGAGCGCCATGACTGGAACGAGATGGGTAAATAAAACCGGCCTTTAAATTTTCGTCCAGGAATGTCCGGAGGGCGGCCAGCTCGTTCTGCGAGAGCGAGTATACATGGCCGACCGGCGGAGCATCGCCACCAATGAGTTTGATCTTGAGATCGTGGTCTCAATGAGGAGGCAGGTTGAAGGCTTCCTGCTCCGAAAAGACGTCGGCAAAGTCGTGAGATTCCGGCGGTATACCGGCGGTACTAAACGGCTCGGTTTCGGCCGACCGGGCAAGGACTTCGTCCGGAAGGTGAGCACGCAGTGTGAACTGCTGGGTAGATTTATCTTTGATGATGGTGCGGTACACCACGGCGTTAACGAGAGACACCTGCGGGGCAGTGGTGAAAGGCTGGGGAAGGTCTGTGGCCGGAATAGGCTCCGGTAAAGGAGCAGGTGGGATCTCCATAGAAGGAGCAAGAGGTGGCGAAGACGTTCTCAGTGTAGGTAAGCCGGCCGGCGTATTGGGCAGATATGCCGGTATTGCCGGGGGCGCCTCGTCCGTAACCGGAGCAACCGAAACAGAATCAGGCATAATAGCCTGGGGTGTCGACACAGAAGACTCCAAAGTGTCGATGGCCCGGAAAGAGATAGTAGCATCAACCCAATTAATCAATGAATTATGGCGGGTGAGCCACGAGTATCCAAGAACCAAGTCACATGGAGAATCAAGACGGGTAACGTAGAATTCCACTAAGTGGACATCGCCGGATGGGAACCGAGTGAGCAGCTGGACCTGCTTGTTGATCACAGAAGTAGAGCCGTCGAGATACCGGAGGTTGACCGGTTGAATCGCGTACAGAGTAAAAGCATTTAATTCGCAGACTTTCGCAGATATAAAACAATGTGAGGAGCCGGAATCAATGAGAGTCCGTAAGCAGGAGTTGAATCCCGAGGCAATACGTGATACAACGGAAGGGAGTAAGGTTGCGCTTAACTCCGAACCGGCTTTGAGATAGGCCGAGAGGAGCGCAGAGACATCGAGAGAGACGTAAAGAGCATTAGGGGAAAGAGCGGACACGTTGAGGTGAACCTCAGTAGAAACCCCGGAGTCAACACAACTCGGACCGGGTGAGGAGGAACCCGAGCTGCTGTCTATTTTTTTGAGTCGGGGGTGCTATCGGCGTCGCTAGTGACATTAGCGGCTTTACCGAATGCAGGCTGATCTTTCTTCTTCTTGCAATCATCGGCTTTATGGCCGGAACCTCCGCAGAACATGCAGAGACCGGCCTTCTCGTAGCGTTCATGTTCCTCCGGCTTAAGCTTCCCGTCTGTGCCGAGTTTGGTGGCATAGGGCTTCGGCGTTTGAGTATTGCCTTTGCCTTTGCCGCCAGACTTCTCCTTACCGCCGGAGTTATTGCCAGAGGTTTTCGGAGGAGTGTTGGCGTTGGAAGGAGGGGATTTGTCGCCGGAGCCAGACTTTCCTTTACCCTTGCCCTTATCCTGCCGGCCGGACTTCTGTCCACCGTCGGCATTGCTGCCAGACGTACCGGCATTGTCGGAACGGGGGTTTTGGGGATGCTCGCGCTGTTTCTCCATTTCATGCTGCCAGTGGCGCTGATCGATGCGTCGGGCTGTGTCCTTGCAGCTGGCAAGGGATCTATCCCAGTATTGCCGGGCCATCTCGTCTTTAATACGAGACGGTAAGCCGTCGTAGAACTGAGACCAGAGGGCACGGTTATCCCAACCGGTAATCAGCGCAAGCTGGTCGCAGGAGATGATGTAGGTAGCGATTTTATCGCTGGACTTCATGCGCAGGACTTTAATGCCGGCTTCGGCATCCCCGATAGGATCTTGGGGGCCGAAGTTGTCGGATAACTCCCGGAGGAACAGAATGAGATTTCCGTCCCAAGCCGGCGGTGCGGAATTGTCGTAGAGATTCGGCTGGAACCACAGAGCAGCGGTCCCACGGAGATACGACATGATGAAGAGAATACGTTCATCATCCGACGGGAAATCCTGCTGCCGCTCAGCAAAGTGCATGTAGCACAAGGGCTGCAGTTTCACCGGATCGGCACCGTCATAAGTGTCCGGGTTGCGGAGAAGAGAGCGAGTTGAGCGAGGAGCGGAAGACTGGTTGTTGTTGTGGTTAATGAGGGCCGCTGAGAGCCCGGAAATCGTCGTAAAGAGCAACTGCTCAAAGTCCGGTTGTTGTCCCGGGGGCCAGCCAGGAGGACCGGCGGGACCTCGTCAGTCACCACCGCCACCACCTCCACCTCCGCCGCCGCCTCCGCCTCCTCCGCCGCCTCTGCCGCCAGGTTGGCCGGATGGTCCAGAAGGAGGCCCAGGGGGGCCCTCGGGATCGCCGTCGCCATGATCTGACGAGTCAGGGGAGCTGTGGTGATAAGGTTCATCGCCGCCCTCCGGCGGCACAGGCGAACCATGATCGGTCGGCCCGGCGCTAGAGGGACAATGTGGAGGACGGGATCCATGCTGTGAACCGTTATCGCCGGCGGGTGAAGCCTGCCGGGATATGTAAGCATATGGTATCGATTCAACATTAGGCATATCAGGAGCCCTGCCACGCTCCGGATAAGGAGAAGCAGGGTATCAACGGGGATTGTCCGGAGTATGGGGTGAGGAAACCAGCCCGGGAACTGTTACCGATGCAATGGCCGGTGCAGGATTCGCCGCACGGCGAGTGGCCAATGATGAGGGTAAGAAGGGCTGGGGTGACGGAGTAATGGGGCCTGTACAGACACCCGATTGGTGAGAGGGTGGACTGAGAGGAACGACCTTTGAAAAGAACCGGGATTGACGACAACATTGAATGTCGTTGGTACTGGGAAGAAGGTTGTTAGACATGGGTTTTGCCAGCAAGGTAGGTGAGATTAATTATACTGTTATATACCAAGCCGCGGGGAAGGGCTAAGCTGGTTAAGCCGGCCGGTGTATGAAGGCTGGACGGGATATGAAAGCCGGTCAGCGTATGAATGCTGAAAGCCGAAGGTGAACGGACGTGGGGGACGCTAACGCCACAGAGGTGCTGGGCGAGCTAGACTACCAGCCGGCGAAGTGGATGAAGAGCCGGACGGCCGATGTGAACAAGGCCGTAGGAGGGAGAACGACTTAGACAATGAACGATGAGTCCAAAGACATTTATAATTAATCTGAAGTACAAACTGGTAGATACAGGGTTTAAATACTAAAGCCGGATCTAATTATGAATCGGGAAGTACAAGGGATATAGCAAATGGAAAACATAGCCTTGAAGCGAGTACAAGGGAACATACGAATGGAGAACAATGCATGAGGGCGTGTAGATGAAAAGCATGTGGAGATCCACGCAAAGGTGGATAAACGGGAAATGCTCAGAATACTTCATTGTGTAAAAACCCGTCTTCGGCCAAAGGCCGGACACTAGTCCGAAGACCAGCGGATCGGAGAATGTGAGCCGGAGGAAGTCCGGCGTAGTGGCGGAGTATGGTGATAAGCCGGGCGGCGTAATAAGCCAGTAAGCCGGATTCCGCCGGAGGAGGTACCGGGTGGTACGGGATGTAACACTTGCGTGGTTTTTTGAAGTTAGAAGATCCGTACAGGCGCTGCTGCACCAGTGGCACTTTGAACTTGTGCTTGGCTGCCAGCTCCGCAACCTTAGCGGCACGCTCCTTGCTAAGCTCCGCCAGGTCCGCATTCAAGGCCGCGGTGCGGCTTTTCTTCAACTTTAATTTATCCCGAAGTGTACAGCGCTGCTCAGGCCCCATAACACACTTTGGCCTCTGGCGGGGATGCTGTACAGGCTTCCCAGGATTACGGGATGCCCAAGTCGTCAGGCCATCGACCTCAGGGAGAGCGCCATCATCATCGGAATCCCCAAGGCTCGGGATAGGTTTCTTTGTGAGAACTGAAGGTGTCGAGGTGGGTGATGAGATACCTCCCCACTCCTCCTCAATCTCATTCGCTGGTGACATGCATCGAGATACAGAGGGATCAATGCCCCCCCATTCCGTTTCATCGGTAAGCTCGTTAAAATCAACAATGACAGCAAGGTCCTTGAGGACATTGTCAGGGTCTGTTATATCCGTGTCAAGGGGAGAGAAAGGAAGGAGAGAGGATAGGTTCCGGATGGGTTATGACCGGGCTCGGGAATGCCGGAGGTCAACGGAAGTAAACGGGAGAGGATTCCGGAACACGGATATGGACCACTACACCACAGCTAGGTTTAAGGGTGAGCGTACTATCTGGTTGGCTAGGAATGAAGGAGGAGGGAAAGGGAGACGGCCGAGGGTTACCGGGAGTGAAGGCCGGTAAGCCGGAGGGGTAATGCCGAAGTCCGGAGGAAGTCCGGTAAGCCGGAGGTGATATGCCGAAGGCCGGGCAATGTCCGGTAATCCGGAAGTTATGTGAAGGTTCACGGATGTATAAGTCCGGACGTCCGGGAAAGGTTTTCGACAAGTCCGGTCGTCGGACGGAAGACGGAAGTCAAGTCCGTCGGCCGGAGTACTCGGACGTTGGAGGAAGTGTCAAGACAACGGAGAATGACGGAAAGCCAAACAACGTTAATAATCAATCTAAAGTACATGATTGTAATCTAGACATTTTATAGTAATAGCGGAGGTAAGTATATATAAGGAAATTGATTAAAGAACAAGGGAAGAATAAAAGGAGAACATAGCTTCTTGTATAAGTACAAGGGAGATGACGGATTGAGAACATAGAGCATGTGTGCATAAGAGGAGTGCATGTGGAGATCTACCGCTAAGGCGGATAGACGGTTGCATGAAAACTCGTCATCGGCCGAAGGGCTGGATGAAGTCCGATAAGAGCCGGAGCGTTCCGGAGAAGACCGGAACGTTAAGCCGGAAGAGGACGGAGATGAACGGATGATAACCGGAAGTCATCCGGTCGTAGTCCAGATGTCGTCCGGGATTGAGCCGGAGGTAAACCGGCGTAGACCGGGAGTTGACCGGGGGTTGACCGGGTGATGGCCGGAGGTTATCGGAATGTGAACGGATGTATACCGGAGTATACCGGAAGTGGTCGGATGAGGTCCGGATGAGTCCGTGGTGGTACGGGATGTAACAGGGTCCAGGAGGGGATTTTCCGGTGAGTTCAGAGGGTCCGGAGGGACATTTTCAGGTGACGTGCCGCGATGAGGGGTAGCACCAGGAGGGTCAGATGCAGGAGCCGATGTGGTCGCAGCATGCCCAGCAGCAGACATGTCTTGGTCGCCGAAGAGCCGTCTAGAGGGTGATCTTGATGCTGGTGTTTCTGAATTATTGGCTGCGTTGTCGGCGCCCTCAGGCGCCAGTGCTGAGGACATAGCGAACAAAGACGAAGTAACAGAATAAACAAAGTGATTGTGACCAAACATGATGGTGTCACATGTTCCTGCAGCCCGGCCAGCTCATTTCAGACGTGCCATCCCCGTAGCAGAAAAAGACGAAGTAACAGAATAAATAAACTGATTGTGACCAAATGTGACTGTGTCACATGTTGCCGCAGCCCAGCCAGACGCACTAACCATGAGGGCTGCACAGACACAGTACCAATTGGGTATCTAGCTACAAGGAATTGGTAACATTATATTTATGTACCCAAAAAAAGCCAAGAAAGACAAGCAAAAAGCCTACGACATGTCCACACCCACATTCTTGCCCTTTCCCTTCTTGTAGAACTCGGCACCAACCTCCAACACCTCCTCCAGCTCATGTAATGACGAAACAACCTTGACCTCCTCATTTCTGCGCATCCGAGTCATTGCAGTCTGTCTATACGCCAAAAAAACATCAGCAGTGCAAATGAGACATTGTAGCAGACTCGTGCATCATGGAAGATGGTCTTGCTGTCCGGATTGTAAAAGAAATTCCCTGACACCTCGTCTAAGGAATCAGTGGGGGACACGGGCAACCGAGATGGCGAGCGAGCTTGGTGGAAGGCTCGTGACCGAGATGCCGAGGGAGCAGTCAGTCCACGAGACATGGAGTGGGTGTTCGCCCCAATGTTTGGAATCAAGGGAGGTGGTCGAGAGGCAGAGCGGGTCGAGATCGTCCTTTTCACCATGGAGATAGACTCAGCGCGAGCATGAGAAGGTGTCGAGAGCGAGGTGGAGGCCGACAAAGAGGAGGCAGAGGAGATGGTGGGCGAGGTTGGTGGTTCCTCCACCCCTTCCATCTCACTCCCGCTGCTGCTATCGATCTCCTCCATGACCCGAGACACAGACCCAACCATGGGGGCAGAAGCGGTAGGAGTAATTTGGGCGTGCGGGATCTTGAGGGCCCCGAGAGGCTGGACAGCAGCACTGATTGTCGACGCCGTACCAGCAGTAGGGCAGGGCTCGTCATCGTCTACCCAGAGCAACATTGTGGTTTGGGGAGGCGACGAGGATGAGAGGGCAGGCTTGGGCGTGGCACGGGTACGTGGGATCTTGGTGGTCCCGAGGTGCTGGACCGCAGAACTGGCGCCCTCTGCCTTGACCATGCCACCCTCCACCTTGATGGGGCGGGCTTTGAGCTTATCGGCTTGGACGTTCATGGTGCTGCCCTCCACCTTTGCAATGCCACCCTCCACCTTGGTACTGTTAACCTCGCACTTGAATTTGCGGCTGGCCGAACCGGTCACCCTGCTGGACGCACGTAGGTGGGGTGCCCAGACCACGCCAAGGTGCCTTGCAGCCTGAGCATCCAGGGGCCACGCAGTAGGGCGTGGAGGCTCGCGATCTGGGAGAGGGTCGTCTGATGTCACGATGTCGATAATGCGGTTATCGGTGTCGTCCTCGCCGTCTGAGTCCTCGACTCGGTGGGCCTGAAGCGCTATCAAGCCGGCAGCATCATCCAAATGAATGTGTTTCTCCAGGTTGCAGCTGCCGCCGTGGTACGCAGTGCAGAGCCGCTCCCATTCAAGGACAGCCTGCGAAATCGTGTTGCACCGAAGGACTTCGTATTTGCCGATGCCAGGGAGGGTCTTCACAGCTGCTGATCTGAGGCAAATCCAGTGTTAGTAGAAAGAAGAAGATCACAAGACATTTGTGCACGCACTCAAGAGAGTAGATGGCAGAATTTTTCCCCGAGAAGACAATGAAGTAAAATTTTTTGGGCCGGCTGTCGTGGATGTCGTACGAGTCCCAGTTTTTGGAAGCAAAGAAACGGGGGGCACATGGCCCCGGATGCCCAGTTATTCAAGGGCAGACAAGAATCGATAAAGAGCGACAGAAGATCAAGATATAGAGAGAGACCAAGAACAGTAGAAGCAGAACAATGGAAGCAGAAAATGATCCCATCACACAGCCTCCATAGCACGGTCACAGAACAAATTTTGGTAAGATTCAATAATTTCGGGGGATTGAGAAACCTCAAGAATATTCTATTGAAGAATGGATTCATCAGTAATAACTAGTTTGATGCGCTTTCCTTCCAAAAAAAAGAGCCTTCGCTTGCTCAAACGCCGGGGTAATTGGCAACCGAAATGTTTTGTTCCGAGTGCGGCTGGTTGCATCCACAATGGTGACACCGGCGAGTGTGCCCTCCCAAAGAAATTGAGCATGGGTTGGTATAGGTCCAGGAAGGAGTGGACACCAAATTTTTCCTTGTATTTCCTAGAAAATCAGAGAAAATCAGCGACACATGGTTTAGAACAGCATGGCATTTACTCAGCGCGCTTGCTGTGAATTTGTTGTCAGTGTTTTGATCTGGTGTAGCAAGATGTAGTCCTCCTGCCTTTCACAATAGTTAAAATCAGCGACAGAACGAGTCTGTGCTTTGACACTTGTTGAGCGAGACGCACGAAGCCTGGCACCGAAGGCAAGGATAAACGGGCACCAAGTGAGAACAGATATATGGTGTACCTCTGCATACATTCACGAGCCTTCACCCTCAAACTCTCCGCATTGCTACACAGGAGTCAGGTCGGCAGCAAAGGAGATGAGTAACTCCGACCTTTCTGCATATTTTTTGAGAGTGTGGTGGCGTCTGGCGGCAGGCGTTCGAGACTTGAGCTTGGCTCGTGGTTCTGCCCGAGGATGAGGCTGACTGTTCATGGTCGTAGCTGAGGAAAGAGGCTGGGCCAGATTTGGCTTCCTATCAAAGATCACAACTGTGCCAAGAGCATGTTCGCAATACAAAATTAATATCTTATTCTAGTGGTAAGACACTCCCTTTTTTTTTTCTTTTCTTTTTGAAAAAGATGTTCTGCAATGTAATCCGGGTCACTCAAAAAAAGAATAGCACCAAAGGACGCATGCAGCAAGTGGAAGAAATTTTTCATTCTGTCTCGGCCGATGCTTCTGCGACGTGTTCGCGATATCCCGATATGGCCGATATAGGCATTGGTCCTCAAGTCTGTTTCGCCCTCACAAAGAAAGGTAACAAATAAAATTGGATTCTGATTCTAATTTTTATGTATCAGACTACAAATTAACGCCAAGATCATCTATAATACTGAACATGTTGACCCCCCTCTTCCCAACACATTTCTGCCTCCGCTGCACGAGCCTCCTTTTCAGCTTGACTCGCAGTCCTGTCAAATGCCTCATCAGTCTTAAAGCCATTTCGAATCCACCGGAACAGGCCGCCGGCAGAGTACTGTGTAAATGAGAAACACTTCTCATGTGGTTGGACAGGAATATTTGAGTGACGGATGATAGCGGAAGGGATGAGGATGGTGGAGCCTGCAGGAAATCAGATAATGAGCTTCAAATCCCAGAGAATCAGATGGCCGCCTCGATCCGGGTCAAACCAGCCAAGAGCGGTGATGGCGCACCAGCTCCACGTGAGATTCCCGAAGTCAAGATGAGGGCGGGTGGCGGCACGGGGACCGAAATTGAAGGTACAGGCTGCGAAGATGCTGCCAAGGAAGGGCCATTGAAGCGCCTGGTTCCACTTTGCGAGCAATGAGATCTGCGATGCGAGGAAGGCAGTGAGTAAAGGTGCAAAGACACACATGAGACCTGGGAAGGAATCAGCCCAAGTTATCAACAAAAATATGCGGTTCACAGTTGGTGAAGCCAACAAGGCGCCCGAAGGATTCATGCGCTAGCATCTCGTCGGAGATGACTACGTTTTGTGGATGGTTTGAGAGCTCACTGGGCTCCTGCAAGGAGAATGAGGCCCAAACACGCAGTTAGAGGAGGAAAAGTACCATTTGTCCCCTGCCATGAGAGACTCTGACGGACAGCGGCTGATACGGCGAGTCGGGATGTGCACGACGGTGAAGGGCGTCCTCCGGTTTGAAGTGGCCTCGAGGAAATACCGCCTCCATGAGACATGCAGCGTTGTCGGTAACACCCTGCCACCCTACCAGATCCTTAGGCTTTCCCCCAAGAAGGAGGATAAGTCGATGGTGCGAGTCGACCACAGGGACACTAATCCTGGGGGAAAGGGTTAGTACATGACGGAGAGGAGAAGAGATGAGAAGGGAAGGAGAGGGACGTACTCTCCGAGCCAAGGAACATACCGGAAGCCCTCCGTCCCACTTAGTGAATCAACTTGCTCTTGTGAATAGATTTGCGGACCCATCCCAGCTGGACTGGAGGATGGCGGCAGCGCATGAATGTGTGGTGCTTCGCCGCCGTCTTCAGCTGTGCGCTTACCGATCCATGCAGGCTGTGTGTGTGGCAGGTCGGTAGCATCGAAATTGACCTGCAGCACATTTTGCTGGGCAGCCTGGCGGCGAGCGAGATGGACGGCCTTGAGCTGGGAGTCTTGTGAGTCCGCCTGCTCACGCTCACATTTGGCCTTCTTGCGTCGTTTGGACCCCTGCTTTTTTCGGTCCATTGCGGTGAGTGGTGCGCTGGGGGGTGGCGGTGCTTCCCAAAAAGGCAACGGGGCAGTAGACGCAGATAATGTCATCTGGCTCGAAGTAGGGGAGGGCAGCGGAGAGCTGGCAGAGGGTGAAAAAATGGCGGCATCTTCGTCAAATATTCGGGTGATTTCTTGCGCTGCCAAACGTTCCTTCAAGCAGTCTGCAACACTGAAATATTGAGGAGGGGATAACGGCGGCCCAACAACCAAGTCAAACTCGGAAAATTCCTTGCCCGAGCGGGTGGTTCGATGGCCGAGACCTAAAGCCCGTCAGTTGCGTGAAAAAGACGAATAAAACACGAAAAAGCTCGAGTAAAGAGAATAAAAAAATACACATAACACAAGCGCAGTATAGCTAAGTCCCGGGTCGGGTCTCATGCAATCTAGCGGCTTATAGCGTGTAGAAAAGGTAGATAAAGGGTAAAAAAGCGGCTTGATGCGCAGAAGTTCCATGGTTGGATCTCATTGCAGCCACTGGGTAGAAAAAAATAAAAAAATAGAATAAAGCAGGAGCATACCTGTCATATGAAGCGCCAAATGAATGGCCTGACCAAGTCCACGAAGCTCCTAAGGTTGTTGGACATTTGTGTGTCTGATTAGGTGAGGGTGGTGAAGTCGCAAGTGAGTGAGTGGCAAAAGAGACGCTGTTATGGGAGACGTGTCACGTGTATGTGACGTGTCGTGTCAAGTCACACTTGTCAACTTTCTGTCGAAGTCCCATTTGCGCACTTTTTTGGAAATGAAATGAATTTGCAATGGCTTCAAGGGCAGCTCAAGCTCAAAAAAGGTAACGATCATGGGCTCAGAATACGACTCTACAACACATTATCAAACTACTGCCAAAAAACAAAGACTCAGTCGGGCTGGTCAAGACCGGTATCGTGAAAATGGTCCTCAGGAGCTTCGACAACGACTACAAAGTGAGTGTTGGTTTAAATTCTCTGGTTCAAGGTAACTCAAAGCTTTTGTTGCATTAGACATGACAGAGGAAAATTTAGATATCTTCCGAGCTTTAAGAGCGGACATTCCCGAGGATTGTGGCGAGGATCAGGTGGACGACGACTACGAGCCCAACGTCCTAGAGATCCAAGATGTATTGGATGGCAGCACACAAATCAATATTAGCCATGCTGGCGGTGAGTTTGTAGAGACGCTGCAGGATGGATTGGAGGAGGAGATGAGGCGACAGTAAGCTGAAAATTTACTTGAGGAGAGATGAACCTTACAATGGTTTCCAGAAAAAAATCGGTTCCGGATTACCGTGACCGCAGGGACCGAACACAGATTCTGGTGAATGGCTGGGATTCACAGATGGAGCGAATGGTTAAAGCGTACATGGCGTGGTGTGCGGAGGCCAATTTAGGTGGTGCAAGGGAGGAAACACCAAGGATGGTCGAGGATTTTAGCATCACAGTCGTGGATTTGTACGGTGAGCTCCAGCGGTTTCGACTGCATCTTCATAGTCTTGATGTTTTCTGCAGAAAGTAGTAAAGTAGATGTACAGCTCAGTGTGAATGGAGCCGGTGTACCCGCTGCTTTAATCAAGCAAGGCCTAGTTCCATGATCGCCTTGGGATCCCTCGGTGGTGATTGCCACGCGTGTCCTCGAGTTTTATCGCACCACCCATGTGCGGTGTCCTCAACTTGCTATTCAGGCCTTCGTAAAGTCGTTGTGCGATCTGCATGGTGTTCGTCTTCAATCAATCAAGATTTCTGGCACCAACCCTTAACGTGCTATAGGTTCCCTATCGTCTGTATTTTCGGGAGCAGTTCTCCATTGCCTACGACCTATACCTGGAACTCCGCCGTCAGACAGACGCCTTGGTAAATTCAGCTCTCGGTCGGGATGCACCGGATTGGCGACTAAAGCACACATGTCCTGCATGCATGTACAAGTTGAAAGGCGAGGACGCGTTGATTTTCTCCATGCTCACCACAATGGATGGAAATGATTCATTGAAGCGGGTCCTACGACACTCGAAAACTGATGGATCGGAGGAAGAGCCCACTTTGGGTCCGTCAAAGGAACGTGAGGATTCAAGAGATGGGGGTGAAGACTACTTCCTGAGCCGAGACCAGGTTGACAAGTGGGCGAAGGGAAGAGTCGCGGATATTTTGCCCACTGACGTGAGTCGGGGGATTTCCTTTTTAGGAAACTGTCTTGAATATTATTTCAGGCGAATAATCCATGCTCAGATCAGTGGAAGAATATGATCAATGACGTTACTTCGTGGATGTGAGGCATATTTGACGAGACTGGGATCTTCTTGGGTCTATGTCGACATGGCTTTGTCCTGGTGGTCGCTGACATGATTCGGAGCAGTGAATTGTGAGTTTTTCCTTAGAAGTTCCAATGACTATTTTGACCATTGAATCTTCCAGGGCGAAGTATCCCCTGGCAATTGTGGAGGTCCTACTCGAAGTGTTACGATCATGTAACTCCTACACCATCCGGCTCCATCCGGACTTCCTCCGTCCTCCGTCCGGATCCTCAGATCCGACTCTCCTCCTTTCCGGACGCGTCATCCGAACTCCGGCTCGCGTCCGTCTCACTCGCTGTTGCGTCCGACCTTGGTCGTTGACGCACGCCCTCGGGGTTTTTACGCAATGAAGATTTACTGAGTGTTTCCCCTTCTCTGACCATATGACTTATGCCCCACATGTATTCCTTATTGTCTTTATTGTCTTCGCTTATTCCTATTGTCTTTACTTCTTCTCCGAACACATCCGGACTATCTCCGTACTTAGTATAAATACGTACTTACTTCAGATGTAACCTCAGTTGATAATTAACGTGCTTTGCCTCCGCATTGCTCCGTTGTCCAATCTCTGTCCTATTCTCTATCCGACCTTTGGAGCCAAGTTAATTGGTGTACCCTTATACTCTTGTGGTATCGCTTTACATCCGGACCTTCGTCCGGCCCCCCGACACTTCGCCCGGCCATCCGGCCTTCCGGCTTTCCGGCTGTCCGTCCTTCCGGCCGTTTCCTTTTCTTTCTGGACACGGATATAACAGTATTATCAACTCAAATTAATTTGGCTTCTTCCCATGTCTTACGCTCACCTCGTTCCCACTCTGGATGTAGGCCAAGATCGTTGTCGATCGCGCCAGTTCAGCGCCATCGTTCCGATTCAGGCTCCGGGCCAGCAGCCCATAGAATCTACCTCTGGTTTTCAGCCACCCATGCTCTCACCACCTATTGACCCTCGGGTTCAAAGGTCCCAACCGCATTTCAACCGGATGCGCGTGCTCTTCGGCCGCATGCTCCGGCCATGTGGTCAAGACCGCTTCTCGACCCAGAAAACCGTGGAGCTGCTTTCCGGCAGTTCAGCCAATCTCCGGTCGGTTCCCAATACCCCGGATCGGTTTACCCCGAGGTGATGGATTTTAATGAGTATGATCATGGCTCCGGTACTGGCATATCTTCTCCTACCCCAGATCGTCGTATGTTTCATCATCGGTCCACACTGCTACCATTGTGGAGGTACCGGAAGATATCGACCCATTGGAGACGACCGAACCGATTGCTCCGGTTCCTCCGATCCATACAGGGCAGACAATGTTTGTCACGCCATCGCCTACTACGATCGGCTCACGACCGCATACTGCTCCGCCGGCTACTCCGGCTCCGATCGACAAGGGTAAAGGTAAAGCCAGTGGAGGACAAACTCCTGACCCTACTGCTCAACCACCCACCAATCTTCCTTCCGGCTCTACTCCGCCCCCGCCTGCGGGCCCTTCCGGTCCTCCTGGACCTTCTGGCTCTCCTGGCGGCGGTAGCGGTGGAGGCGGCGGAGGTGGAGGAGGTGGAGGTCCGCCCCCGGGCAGAAATCCTCTGCCGATTCCAAATCCTCCGGTTCAACCATCGGGTTCCGGCGCGCCCGCACCTAATCCAGGACCTGGTGGCAGTGGAGGTGGCGGCAGTGGTGGTGGCAGACCATTTGGTCCGGCGCTGCCTCCAGGTCCTCCAGGTCCTCCCGGTCCCCCCGGACCTCCGGGTCCGACAATTCACATTCCCGCTCCGAACAACCCGCAGCTTGATTTCACCGTGCAACAAATGGCACAGGCAATGGCTCTCCTCGCACAAAACTCTGTCGCTCCTCCTCGCTCCACTCGTACCGCTTCCAAGGCTCCGGACACATTCAATGGTTCGGACCTATTGTAGATTAAGCGGGGAGGGTGGAATTAGAACAAGAGGTAAAATATGATTGCAATAGCACTGTTTGTGAGAAGGCTGCTTTAGAGCAATCAGATGCTCTAGCAGGATTGTACTACTAGCTTATATACTACAGAATGTATCTAGAGTATTCTACATGTGTCTGGTTGAACTACGGAAAGTTACTAATCAATTACTAATGATGTCCGATGACCGAAGCTGTATTACTAATTTTAACAGGACCCGACGAAATTCACCACTTTCATGTCGCAGATTTATCTGCACATCGCGGAACGTCCACAAGACTTCCCGGGCGACGAAGATAAGATTTTCTACGTCCAGTCGTATCTTCGGGGCACCGCTCAGCAGTGGTTTATGCCCAATATCTATCAGGGTGGTACGGCTCCCATCCCGCATTGGGATGCGAACTGGGGGCTATTTGTGCAGGAGCTCGCGACTAATTTCGGTCCGCACGACCCCTTCGGGGACGCCCGGATCGCTTTGGAGACGCTTTCCATGAAGCCGGGTGATCGGCTGGCTACTTACCAGCTCGAGTTCGACACTCACGCGGTTATGACGGGATACAACGAGGCTGCCCTCTTCCGGGCATATTACAGGGGCCTCCCCAGTCGCATCAAGGACACCATCGCACAAAACCAGATTCCGGCTTCTCTTGTCGGACTCAAGGCTTACGCCTCGCAGATCGACCAGCGCTACCATTGGCGACAGGCCGAGAAAGCTGCGGAGCGCGCTTCCAACAATCCGCCACCCTCCGGCAAGACGTCCGGAGACGCCTCCAGCTCTCCTCCGGCCGGAGGTCATGGTGGTGGTGGTCATGGTGGGAAGTCCAAGGGAAAGGGCAAGGGCTGAGGTAATTCTAACCCTCCGGCCAAGACCAATCCTCCGTCGACTACTCCTCCGGCCACGTCCGGCAACGCGGGTCAGGCCTCCAGGTCATCAAAGACTCCGAAACCGTACGCGGCCAAGCTCAACTCCTCCGGTAAGCTTAAACCCGAGGAGCGCGAGCGGCGCATGAAGAACAACCTCTGCATGTTCTGCGGTGGTCAAGGCCACAAAACGGCCGACTGCTGGAAGCGTCCGGGCAATGCTCAAGGCAAGGCTGGAAATGTTTCTAATCCGCTGATAAGCCGTGAACGCAGCCACACGTGAAACGCAGCTATTTTGCGAATTTCAGTATAAACAATCACACAGACATCCCGAGAAGCTTCCGCGACGCCTCGTGCGGAGAGCTACCAGTCATATAGCTAGAGTCGCGCTCACATGGAGACGATCTCAAATAACCAGACAGTACCTAGGAACCCGCCTAGAAGCGCTGACGCTGACTTGAACTACAGAGGAGTTAGAAGGAATCTATATTTGGCAATCGCGGACGGAACTCAGTGGTCGCGACCACCTCCAGAGACACTTTGTTTGTCGCGGCATTCCTGGAATTAGTGGACGTGTGTGTCACATGCAAGCAGAGGGCTCCGAGAACGGAAAAGCGGTGAATACCCCGAACAGCTATAACTCTGAGGTCCGTGCAGATCCGGAGTATGACCAAGATGAATTAGGTGACCGATGCCAAAGCGCGCTCCAGGTGGAGCTGTCCGATCAAAGATGGCAACAGCCGAAACGCGATCAATATAGTTGAACTGCGAGAGTTTGACAGTGCCCACGAACCGTATAAGTCGCTCGCGAAGAGACTCTGACCTCAGTAGGAGAATCTGAATAGGGCTAGAAGAGACGCGTCTAGGCAAGAGCGTCGCCCGGGCTGCGAGTCGCGGACCCAGCATTATCACCAAGATACCATAATATTTCAACTTTGATCAATTGAGTCTGAACCAGCGTTCGATCTACCGGTATAGGGAGCCAATAGCGTTAATCGAGCAGGGGTTTCGAGTCAGATTTCACGGATAAATAGACCAGTGTATATAATATTTATTTAGTCATCGCGATAAGAGAGTAGTATAAAAGAGCAGGCAGTTTAACAGTACAGCAGCAGACCCCGCCTCTAGACACAGCAGTGTTGTAGATAGGTTTGGCTCGAGAGCTCAGTAGCCCAGCGCGACTGTTCTTTCACCTGATATAGAGTGACTTGTGGTTTGGATTAATATCTGTGTGGACTTGTAAACCTGAACTGTGGAATTGTGTTCGTGAACGTGTCTGTGTCCTGTGTCTTGTGTTTGTCTTGTCATTGTGTCCGTGAACGTGTTCTTGTGTGTCCTGTGTCCTGTGTCCTGTGTCCTGTGTACTGTGTCCCCATGTCCGCGAACCATCGTTGCGAGCTTGTTAAGCCAACATGTTAACACAAATCCGTTCCTCGGAACAAACCACGCCAGACCTTTGAGTCTGTTTCTTATACTAAGCAACCTACGTTCATCTGTGAACAAAGGAAAGCGCTCCTCGAACCAACAAAATGTACCACGCTCAACTACGAGACTCTCTTGAACGGTTGAAACCTGCACGCACTTGGCTATTTGACCTAATACTTGGTCTACACCCCCGAACTTAAACTATCATTCCTATTAAGGAAGGTGTTGTTGAGTGGTTTTGGTTAGGGTTTGGTTTTCATAGAAGTTAGCTTCGTGAACCTTTCTCGAACGTGATCCATCCACACTAGGAGTGACTGTCTTTCACCGCCTGCGCCTGCCGCTGATTCTTCTACCCCCGAGTCAAAAAATTAGACAGCGGCTCGGAACCCTCCGCACCTGGTCCGAGCCGGGTTGACTCCGCGGTGCTTCCGGAGGTTACTCTCAACGCGTCCACTCTCTCTCCTAATGCCTTTTACGTCGATCTTGATATATCTTTACTCTCCGTGGACTTTATCTCTCCTTCCGGCATTCTGTCCGGTTTTCCTACTCCGGACGCGGGCCTAACCCTGCGTCCATCTTTTGTACAATGAGTTGCCGCGGGATTCAACTCCCGCTTACGGGCGCTCATTGACTCCGGCTCTTCGCACTGTTTTGTGTCTACTCGAGTTTGCGAATCTAATGGGTATTCTCTGTACGCGGTCCCTCCGGTTAAGCTCCGGTATCTCGACGGCTCCTCATCTATTATAAACCGGCAACTGCATTTATTGCCCCGGTTTCCTTCCGGCGATGTCCATTCTATGGAATTTTACGTCACCCGTCTGGACTCTGCCTGCGACTTGGTTCTTGGACTAAATTGGCTACGCCACTACAATCCGTTGATTGACTGGCGCAACGCCTCACTAAAGTTCAGCCCTGTTTACGACGAGTCTACTGTGTCGACACACCCAGAGATCACTCCGGTCTTTGTTGCGGTTCCTCCGGCTACAGAGGATACGGAGCATCCGGCAACCCCGGCTCTCATTCCGTCTATGCCGCTGACGTCTTCGCCCGGACCTGCTCCTTCTATGGAGATTCCTCCGGCACCGTTTCCGGCGCCACCCGAGGCCCCCGCGCCTCGTCCGTTCACTACTGCCCCGCTTGTGTCTATGGTCAATGCTGCTGCTTTCCGCGCTATCATCCGCGATAAAAGCACCATCCAGTATACTCTGCGTGCTATGCCGACCGACAAGAGTCTAGGATTTAAATCTTCGGCCGAGCCGGACTTCGCCAACTTGTCCGGCATTCCGGCCGAATACCACGACTTCACCGATGTCTTTTCGGAATCGGAGGCTTATAATCTTCCGCCCCATCGTGAGTTCGATCTGAAGATCGAGACCGTCGATGACGCGGAACCTCTGGTCGGTCCCATTTATTCCCCTTCTCCGGCCGAACTTTTGGCGCTCCGGGAGTTCCTCAATCAGAACTTGAAGGCGGACTTCATCTATCCGTCTCATTCCTCCCATGGCGCTCCTATCCTCTTCGCTAAGAAGAAGGACCGAAGTCTCCGGCTTTGCGTCGACTACCGTGGATTGAACCGTATCACGAAGAAGGATCATTATCCGCTTCCTCTGATCTCGGATCTCCTTGACACACCAGGAAAGGCACGTATCTATACCAAGCTCGACCTCCGGCATGCCTACCAGTTACTCCGGGTCGCCCTGGGCGACGAGTACAAAACCGCATTTCGCTCACGCTACGGCTCCTACAACTTCCGGGTTGTTCCAGAAGGTTTGTCCAATGCTCCGGCCGCCTTTCAGCGTTTCCTCAATACGCTGTTCGCGGATCTGTTGGACGTCTACGTCGTGGTATACCTCGATGACATCTTGGTGTACTCCGACAATCTGTCCGACCATACTGCTCACGTCTGGGAGGTGCTCCGGCGCCTCCGGGAAGCCGGTTTGTATTGCAAACTTCCCAAGTGCGAGTTCGGCGTCACTACTTGCGAATATCTAGGCTATGTACTTTCTCCGGACGGTTTCCGGATGGCTCCGGACAAGATCTCCGCCATCACGGATTGGCCCGTCCCTCGGAAAGTTAAGGATGTTCAGTCCTTCCTCGGTTTTTGTAACTTCTACTGGTGTTTTATCTACGGCTATTCCGGCATTACCGTTCCACTCACCCGGCTTACCCATACCGCTATCAAGTGGGACTGGTCAGTCGCTTGCCAAACGGCTTTCGACACACTCAAGCGCGCGTTTACGGATGCTCCGGTTCTCCACCATTGGATTCCCGGCCGTCAGATCACGGTCGAAACGGACGCATCTGCCTACGCTATTGCGGGCATACTCTCCATCACCGGAGATGACGGGGAACTTCACCCTGTCGCCTTCCGGAGCGGACACTTACGGCTCCGGAGCTCAACTACAACACTCACGATAAGGAACTCCTTGCTATTTTTGATTGCTTTACTCATTGGCGTCATTATCTCGAGGGGGCTCCTTTAGTTGTCGACGTTGTCACGGACCACAAGAACCTCGAATACTTCACAACGACGAAAACCCTTACCCGTTGGCAAGTACACTGGTCCGAATATCTCTGCCATTTCAATATGGTGATCCGGTTCCGACTGGGCAAACTCGGAGGTAAACCCGATGCTTTGACTAGACGATGGGACGTCTATCCGAAAGAGGGGGATACGGCCTTCAGCCAAATCAATCCTCAGAACTTCCGGCCCATTTTCACGTCTGATCAATTATCTGCATCGCTTAACGCTACTTACCTTGAAGATGTTTGTCTCCGAGCCTCCGTCGTCATGGATGTTGATCAGCTTCACTGCGACATCATTTCCCGCTATCTGGACGACCCAGCCGCTACTTCCGGACTCGCATCCGCGGTGTCCGATGCTTCCGGCTCGCGCTGGACCACAGATCCAACCGGACTTCTACTTCTTAACAACCGGATCTACGTCCCGCAGGTTTCCGGCAACTCTCCGGACACTCTCCGTGTACGTGTTTTACAAAACAAGCATGATCACATACTCTCCAGCCATTTTCGGACAGAATCGTACGCTGGCCCTCGTCCGGCGCGACTATGCCTGGCTAGAGATGCGGAACTTCATCCGAGACTACTGCAAATCCTGCACTCACTGCAAGCGCAACAAGGCCCCTCGGCACAAGCCGTACGGTCTCCTCCGTCCACTTCCGGTTCCCTCCGTCCTTGGCATTCCATTTCCATCGACTTTATCGAAAACCTTCCTTTCTCCGGCGAGTATAACTGCATTTGTGTCATTGTTGATCGTGCATCAAGCAGGTTATCCTTTTCCCCTGCGATTTCCATATCACCTCCGTGCAACTCGCCCGGCATTTCCTTATTCACGTCTTTTCCAAACACGGAGTCCCGGCCCATGTCACTTCCGACCGTGGCACGGAATTCGTCTCCGCTTTCTTCCGCGCATTGGGCGAACTACTCAATATGACCATGCAA